>JAZGUH010001156.1:0-27719 GCA_037893225.1 Hippasteria phrygiana | reverse complement strand
GATAGCTTAGATCTGGCGCTACATGTTGGAATCATCGGCGGCTTCCTAGAGTTAAAACTTGTGTAGAAAATTCAAACCTCGCAATGTTTATTTTCTTTCCGGCCAACATCTGTGTACATGTTACCGTCTATTTATTGCTCCATGCATGTCAAATTCCCTGGGGTATGACTTGCTTTACTCATTCATAATTGCATGAAATATCAACCAAATACAGTAATTTTGACATGTATGGATAGCTTAGATCTGGCGCTACATGTTGCAATCATCGGCGGCTTCCCAGAGTTAAAACTTGTGGAGAAAATTCAAACCTCGCAATGTTTATTTTCTTTCCGGCTAACATCTGTGTACATGTTACCGTCTATTTATTGCTCCATGCATGTCAAATTCCCTGGGGTATGGACTTGCTTTACTCATTCATAATTGCATGAAATATCAACCAAATTCAGTAATTTTGACATGTATGGATAGCTTAGATCTGGCGCTACACGTTGCAATTATCGGCGGCTTCTTAGAGGTAAAACTTGTGGAGAAAATTCAAACCTCGCAATGTTTATTTTCTTTCCGGCCAACATCTGTGTATATGTTACCGTCTATTTATTGCTCCATGCATGTCAAATTCCCTGGGGTATGGACTTGCTTTACTCATTCATAATTACATGAAATATCAACCAAATTCAGTAATTTTGACATGTATGGATAGCTTAGATCTGGCGCTACATGTTGCAATTATCGGCGGCTTCTTAGAGTTAAAACTGGTGGAGAAAATTCAAACCTCGCAATGTTTATTTTCTTCCCGGCCACCATCTGTGTACATGTTACCGTCTATTTATTGCTCCATGCATGTCAAATTCCCTGGGGTATGGACTTGCTTTACTCATTCATAATTGCATGAAATAACAACCAAATGCAGTCATTTTGACATGTATGGATAGCTTAGATCTGGCGCTACATGTTGCAATCATCGGCGGCTTCCCAGAGTTAAAACTTGTAGAGAAAATTCAAACCTCGCAATGTTTATTTTCTTTCCGGCCAACATCTGTGTACATGTTACCGTCTATTTATTGCTCCATGCATGTCAAATTCCCTGGGGTATGGACTTGCTTTACTCATTCATAATTGCATGAAATATCAACCAAATTCAGTAATTTTGACATGTATGGATAGCTTAGATCTGGCGCTACATGTTGCAATTATCGGCGGCTTCTTAGAGTTAACACTTGTGGAGAAAATTCAAACCTCGCAATGTTTATTTTCTTCCCGGCCACCATCTGTGTGCAGATTACCTTTTATTTATTGCTCCATGCCTGTCAAATTCCCTGGGGTATGGACTTGCTTTACTCATTCATAATTGCATGAAATATCAACCAAATGCAGTAATTTTGACATGTATGGATAGCTTAGATCTGGCGCTACATGTTGCAATCATCGGCGGCTTCTTAGAGTTAAAACTTGTGGAGAAAATTCAAACCTCGCAATGTCTATTTTCTTTCCGGCCAACATCTGTGTGCATATTACCTTCTATTTATTGCTCCATGCCTGTCAAATTCCCTAGGGTATGACTTGCTTTACTCATTCATAATTGCATGAAATATCAACCAAATTCAGTAATTTTGACATGTATGGATAGCTTAGATCTGGCGCTACATGTTGCAATTATCGGCGGCTTCTTAGAGTTAAAACTTGTGGAGAAAATTCAAACCTCGCAATGTTTATTTTCTTTCCGGCCAACATGTGTGTGCATATTACCTTCTATTTATTGCTCCATGCCTGTCAAATTCCCTGGGGTATGACTTGCTTCACTCATTCATAATTGCATGAAATATCAACCAAATACAGTAATTTTGACATGTATGGATAGCTTAGATCTGGCGCTACATGTTGCAATCATCGGCGGCTTCCCAGAGTTAAAACTTGTGGAGAAAATTCAAACCTCGCAATGTTTATTTTCTTTCCGGCCAACATCTGTGTACATGTTACCGTCTATTTATTGCTCCATGCATGTCAAATTCCCTGGGGTATGGACTTGCTTTACTCATTCATAATTACATGAAATATCAACCAAATTCAGTAATTTTGACATGTATGGATAGCTTAGATCTGGCGCTACATGTTGCAATTATCGGCGGCTTCTTAGAGTTAAAACTTGTGGAGAAAATTCAAACCTCGCAATGTTTATTTTCTTTCCGGCCAACATGTGTGTGCATATTACCTTCTATTTATTGCTCCATGCCTGTCAAATTCCCTGGGGTATGACTTGCTTTACTCATTCATAATTGCATGAAATATCAACCAAATACAGTAATTTTGACATGTATGGATAGCTTAGATCTGGCGCTACATGTTGCAATCATCGGCGGCTTCCCAGAGTTAAAACTTGTGGAGAAAATTCAAACCTCGCAATGTTTATTTTCTTCCCGGCCACCATCTGTGTGCAGATTACCTTTTATTTATTGCTCCATGCCTGTCAAATTCCCTGGAGTATGGACTTGCTTTACTCATTCATAATTGCATGAAATATCAACCAAATGCAGTAATTTTGACATGTATGGATAGCTTAGATCTGGCGCTACATGTTGCAATCATCGGCGGCTTCCTAGATTTAAAACTTGTGGAGAAAATTCAAACCTCGCAATGTTTATTTTCTTTCCGGCCACCATCTGTGTGCAGATTACCTTTTATTTATTGCTCCATGCCTGTCAAATTCCCTGGGGTATGGACTTGCTTTACTCATTCATAATTGCATGAAATATCAACCAAATTCAGTAATTTTGACATGTATGGATAGCTTAGATCTGGCGCTACATGTTGCAATTATCGGCGGCTTCTTAGAGTTAAAACTTGTGGAGAAAATTCAAACCTCGCAATGTCTATTTTCTTTCCGGCCAACATCTGTGTGCATATTACCTTCTATTTATTGCTCCATGCCTGTCAAATTCCCTAGGGTATGACTTGCTTTACTCATTCATAATTGCATGAAATATCGACCAAATTCAGTAATTTTGACATGTATGGATAGCTTAGATCTGGCGCTACATGTTGCAATTATCGGCGGCTTCTTAGATTTAAAACTTGTGGAGAAAATTCAAACCTCGCAATGTTTATTTTCTTTCCGGCCAAAATCTGTGTACATATTACCGTCTATTTATTGCTCCATGCATGTCAAATTCCCTGGGGTATGGACTTGCTTTACTCATTCATAATTGCATGAAATATCAACCAAATTCAGTAATTTTGACATGTATGGATAGCTTAGATCTGGCGCTACATGTTGCAATCATCGGCGGCTTCCTAGAGTTAAAACTTGTGTAGAAAATTCAAACCTCGCAATGTTTATTTTCTTTCCGGCCAACATCTGTGTACATGTTACCGTCTATTTATTGCTCCATGCATGTCAAATTCCCTGGGGTATGGACTTGCTTTACTCATTCATAATTGCATGAAATATCAACCAAATTCAGTAATTTTGACATGTATGGATAGCTTAGATCTGGCGCTACATGTTGCAATTATCGGCGGCTTCTTAGAGTTAAAACTTGTGGAGAAAATTCAAACCTCGCAATGTTTATTTTCTTTCCGGCCAACATCTGTGTGCATATTACCCTCTATTTATTGCTCCATGCCTGTCAAATTCCCTGGGGTATGACTTGCTTTACTCATTCATAATTGCATGAAATATCAACCAAATACAGTAATTTTGACATGTATGGATAGCTTAGATCCGGCGCTACATGTTGCAATCATCGGCGGCTTCCCAGAGTTAAAACTTGTGGAGAAAATTCAAACCTCGCAATGTTTATTTTCTTTCCGGCTAACATCTGTGTACATGTTACCGTCTATTTATTGCTCCATGCCTGTCAAATTCCCTAGAGTATGACTTGCTTTACTCATTCATAATTGCATGAAATATCGACCAAATTCAGTAATTTTGACATGTATGGATAGCTTAGATCTGGCGCTACATGTTGCAATTATCGGCGGCTTCTTAGAGTTAAAACTTGTGGAGAAAATTCAAACCTCGCAATGTTTATTTTCTTTCCGGCCAAAATCTGTGTACATATTACCGTCTATTTATTGCTCCATGCATGTCAAATTCCCTGGGGTATGGACTTGCTTTACTCATTCATAATTGCATGAAATATCAACAAAATTCAGTAATTTTGACATGTATGGATAGCTTAGATCTGGCGCTACATGTTGCAATTATCGGCGGCTTCTCAGAGTTAAAACTTGTAGAGAAAATTCAAACCTCGCAATGTTTATTTTCTTTCCGGCCAACATCTGTGTACATATTACCGTCTATTTATTGCTCCATGCATGTCAAATTCCCTGGGGTATGGACTTGCTTTATTCATTCATAATTGCATGAAATATCAACCAAATGCAGTATTTTTGACATGTATGGATAGCTTAGATCTGGCGCTACATGTTGCAATCATCGGCGGCTTCCTAGAGTTAAAACTTGTGTAGAAAATTCAAACCTCGCAATGTTTATTTTCTTTCCGGCCAACATCTGTGTACATGTTACCGTCTATTTATTGCTCCATGCATGTCAAATTCCCTGGGGTATGGACTTGCTTTACTCATTCATAATTGCATGAAATATCAACCAAATTCAGTAATTTTGACATGTATGGATAGCTTAGATCTGGCGCTACATGTTGCAATTATCGGCGGCTTCTTAGAGTTAAAACTTGTGGAGAAAATTCAAACCTCGCAATGTCTATTTTCTTTCCGGCCAACATCTGTGTGCATATTACCTTCTATTTATTGCTCCATGCCTGTCAAATTCCCTAGGGTATGACTTGCTTTACTCATTCATAATTGCATGAAATATCGACCAAATTCAGTAATTTTGACATGTATGGATAGCTTAGATCTGGCGCTACATGTTGCAATTATCGGCGGCTTCTTAGATTTAAAACTTGTGGAGAAAATTCAAACCTCGCAATGTTTATTTTCTTTCCGGCCAAAATCTGTGTACATATTACCGTCTATTTATTGCTCCATGCATGTCAAATTCCCTGGGGTATGGACTTGCTTTACTCATTCATAATTGCATGAAATATCAACCAAATTCAGTAATTTTGACATGTATGGATAGCTTAGATCTGGCGCTACATGTTGCAATTATCGGCGGCTTCTCAGAGTTAAAACTTGCAGAGAAAATTCAAACCTCGCAATGTTTATTTTCTTTCCGGCCAACATCTGTGTACATATTACCGTCTATTTATTGCTCCATGCATGTCAAATTCCCTGGGGTATGGACTTGCTTTATTCATTCATAATTGCATGAAATATCAACCAAATGCAGTATTTTTGACATGTATGGATAGCTTAGATCTGGCGCTACATGTTGCAATCATCGGCGGCTTCCTAGAGTTAAAACTTGTGTAGAAAATTCAAACCTCGCAATGTTTATTTTCTTTCCGGCCAACATCTGTGTACATGTTACCGTCTATTTATTGCTCCATGCATGTCAAATTCCCTGGGGTATGGACTTGCTTTATTCATTCATAATTGCATGAAATATCAACCAAATGCAGTATTTTTGACATGTATGGATAGCTTAGATCTGGCGCTACATGTTGCAATTATCGGCGGCTTCTTAGAGTTAAAACTTGTGGAGAAAATTCAAACCTCGCAATGTTTATTTTCTTTCCGGCCAACATCTGTGTGCATATTACCGTCTATTTATTGCTCCATGCCTGTCAAATTCCCTGGGGTATGACTTGCTTTACTCATTCATAATTGCATGAAATATCAACCAAATACAGTAATTTTGACATGTATGGATAGCTTAGATCCGGCGCTACATGTTGCAATCATCGGCGGCTTCCCAGAGTTAAAACTTGTGGAGAAAATTCAAACCTCGCAATGTTTATTTTCTTTCCGGCTAACATCTGTGTACATGTTACCGTCTATTTATTGCTCCATGCCTGTCAAATTCCCTAGGGTATGACTTGCTTTACTCATTCATAATTGCATGAAATATCGACCAAATTCAGTAATTTTGACATGTATGGATAGCTTAGATCTGGCGCTACATGTTGCAATTATCGGCGGCTTCTTAGAGTTAAAACTTGTGGAGAAAATTCAAACCTCGCAATGTTTATTTTCTTTCCGGCCAAAATCTGTGTACATATTACCGTCTATTTATTGCTCCATGCATGTCAAATTCCCTGGGGTATGGACTTGCTTTACTCATTCATAATTGCATGAAATATCAACAAAATTCAGTAATTTTGACATGTATGGATAGCTTAGATCTGGCGCTACATGTTGCAATTATCGGCGGCTTCTCAGAGTTAAAACTTGTAGAGAAAATTCAAACCTCGCAATGTTTATTTTCTTTCCGGCCAACATCTGTGTACATATTACCGTCTATTTATTGCTCCATGCATGTCAAATTCCCTGGGGTATGGACTTGCTTTATTCATTCATAATTGCATGAAATATCAACCAAATGCAGTATTTTTGACATGTATGGATAGCTTAGATCTGGCGCTACATGTTGCAATCATCGGCGGCTTCCTAGAGTTAAAACTTGTGTAGAAAATTCAAACCTCGCAATGTTTATTTTCTTTCCGGCCAACATCTGTGTACATGTTACCGTCTATTTATTGCTCCATGCATGTCAAATTCCCTGGGGTATGGACTTGCTTTACTCATTCATAATTGCATGAAATATCAACCAAATTCAGTAATTTTGACATGTATGGATAGCTTAGATCTGGCGCTACATGTTGCAATTATCGGCGGCTTCTTAGAGTTAAAACTTGTGGAGAAAATTCAAACCTCGCAATGTTTATTTTCTTTCCGGCCAACATCTGTGTGCATATTACCTTCTATTTATTGCTCCATGCCTGTCAAATTCCCTGGGGTATGACTTGCTTTACTCATTCATAATTGCATGAAATATCAACCAAATACAGTAATTTTGACATGTATGGATAGCTTAGATCCGGCGCTACATGTTGCAATCATCGGCGGCTTCCCAGAGTTAAAACTTGTGGAGAAAATTCAAACCTCGCAATGTTTATTTTCTTTCCGGCTAACATCTGTGTACATGTTACCGTCTATTTATTGCTCCATGCATGTCAAATTCCCTGGGGTATGGACTTGCTTTACTCATTCATAATTGCATGAAATATCAACCAAATTTAGTAATTTTGACATGTATGGATAGCTTAGATCTGGCGCTACACGTTGCAATTATCGGCGGCTTCTTAGAGGTAAAACTTGTGGAGAAAATTCAAACCTCGCAATGTTTATTTTCTTTCCGGCCAACATCTGTGTACATGTTACCGTCTATTTATTGCTCCATGCATGTCAAATTCCCTGGGGTATGGACTTGCTTTACTCATTCATAATTACATGAAATATCAACCAAATTCAGTAATTTTGACATGTATGGATAGCTTAGATCTGGCGCTACATGTTGCAATTATCGGCGGCTTCTTAGAGTTAACACTTGTGGAGAAAATTCAAACCTCGCAATGTTTATTTTCTTCCCGGCCACCATCTGTGTGCAGATTACCTTTTATTTATTGCTCCATGCCTGTCAAATTCCCTGGGGTATGGACTTGCTTTACTCATTCATAATTGCATGAAATATCAACCAAATGCAGTAATTTTGACATGTATGGATAGCTTAGATCTGGCGCTACATGTTGCAATCATCGGCGGCTTCCTAGAGTTAAAACTTGTGTAGAAAATTCAAACCTCGCAATGTTTATTTTCTTTCCGGCCAACATCTGTGTACATGTTACCGTCTATTTATTGCTCCATGCATGTCAAATTCCCTGGGGTATGGACTTGCTTTACTCATTCATAATTGCATGAAATATCAACCAAATTCAGTAATTTTGACATGTATGGATAGCTTAGATCTGGCGCTACATGTTGCAATTATCGGCGGCTTCTTAGAGTTAAAACTTGTGGAGAAAATTCAAACCTCGCAATGTTTATTTTCTTTCCGGCCAACATCTGTGTGCATATTACCTTCTATTTATTGCTCCATGCCTGTCAAATTCCCTGGGGTATGACTTGCTTTACTCATTCATAATTGCATGAAATATCAACCAAATACAGTAATTTTGACATGTATGGATAGCTTAGATCCGGCGCTACATGTTGCAATCATCGGCGGCTTCCCAGAGTTAAAACTTGTGGAGAAAATTCAAACCTCGCAATGTTTATTTTCTTTCCGGCTAACATCTGTGTACATGTTACCGTCTATTTATTGCTCCATGCATGTCAAATTCCCTGGGGTATGGACTTGCTTTACTCATTCATAATTGCATGAAATATCAACCAAATTTAGTAATTTTGACATGTATGGATAGCTTAGATCTGGCGCTACACGTTGCAATTATCGGCGGCTTCTTAGAGGTAAAACTTGTGGAGAAAATTCAAACCTCGCAATGTTTATTTTCTTTCCGGCCAACATCTGTGTACATGTTACCGTCTATTTATTGCTCCATGCATGTCAAATTCCCTGGGGTATGGACTTGCTTTACTCATTCATAATTACATGAAATATCAACCAAATTCAGTAATTTTGACATGTATGGATAGCTTAGATCTGGCGCTACATGTTGCAATTATCGGCGGCTTCTTAGAGTTAACACTTGTGGAGAAAATTCAAACCTCGCAATGTTTATTTTCTTCCCGGCCACCATCTGTGTGCAGATTACCTTTTATTTATTGCTCCATGCCTGTCAAATTCCCTGGGGTATGGACTTGCTTTACTCATTCATAATTGCATGAAATATCAACCAAATGCAGTAATTTTGACATGTATGGATAGCTTAGATCTGGCGCTACATGTTGCAATCATCGGCGGCTTCCTAGATTTAAAACTTGTGGAGAAAATTCAAACCTCGCAATGTTTATTTTCTTTCCGGCCACCATCTGTGTGCAGATTACCTTTTATTTATTGCTCCATGCCTGTCAAATTCCCTGGGGTATGGACTTGCTTTACTCATTCATAATTGCATGAAATATCAACCAAATTCAGTAATTTTGACATGTATGGATAGCTTAGATCTGGCGCTACATGTTGCAATTATCGGCGGCTTCTTAGAGTTAAAACTTGTGGAGAAAATTCAAACCTCGCAATGTCTATTTTCTTTCCGGCCAACATCTGTGTGCATATTACCTTCTATTTATTGCTCCATGCCTGTCAAATTCCCTAGGGTATGACTTGCTTTACTCATTCATAATTGCATGAAATATCGACCAAATTCAGTAATTTTGACATGTATGGATAGCTTAGATCTGGCGCTACATGTTGCAATTATCGGCGGCTTCTTAGAGTTAAAACTTGTGGAGAAAATTCAAACCTCGCAATGTTTATTTTCTTTCCGGCCAAAATCTGTGTACATATTACCGTCTATTTATTGCTCCATGCATGTCAAATTCCCTGGGGTATGGACTTGCTTTACTCATTCATAATTGCATGAAATATCAACCAAATTCAGTAATCTGTGTGCAGATTACCTTTTATTTATTGCTCCATGCCTGTCAAATTCCCTGGGGTATGGACTTGCTTTACTCATTCATAATTGCATGAAATATCAACCAAATGCAGTAATTTTGACATGTATGGATAGCTTAGATCTGGCGCTACATGTTGCAATCATCGGCGGCTTCCTAGATTTAAAACTTGTGGAGAAAATTCAAACCTCGCAATGTTTATTTTCTTTCCGGCCACCATCTGTGTGCAGATTACCTTTTATTTATTGCTCCATGCCTGTCAAATTCCCTGGGGTATGGACTTGCTTTACTCATTCATAATTGCATGAAATATCAACCAAATTCAGTAATTTTGACATGTATGGATAGCTTAGATCTGGCGCTACATGTTGCAATTATCGGCGGCTTCTTAGATTTAAAACTTGTGGAGAAAATTCAAACCTCGCAATGTCTATTTTCTTTCCGGCCAACATCTGTGTGCATATTACCTTCTATTTATTGCTCCATGCCTGTCAAATTCCCTAGGGTATGACTTGCTTTACTCATTCATAATTGCATGAAATATCGACCAAATTCAGTAATTTTGACATGTATGGATAGCTTAGATCTGGCGCTACATGTTGCAATTATCGGCGGCTTCTTAGAGTTAAAACTTGTGGAGAAAATTCAAACCTCGCAATGTTTATTTTCTTTCCGGCCAAAATCTGTGTACATATTACCGTCTATTTATTGCTCCATGCATGTCAAATTCCCTGGGGTATGGACTTGCTTTACTCATTCATAATTGCATGAAATATCAACCAAATTCAGTAATTTTGACATGTATGGATAGCTTAGATCTGGCGCTACATGTTGCAATTATCGGCGGCTTCTCAGAGTTAAAACTTGTAGAGAAAATTCAAACCTCGCAATGTTTATTTTCTTTCCGGCCAACATCTGTGTACATATTACCGTCTATTTATTGCTCCATGCATGTCAAATTCCCTGGGGTATGGACTTGCTTTATTCATTCATAATTGCATGAAATATCAACCAAATGCAGTATTTTTGACATGTATGGATAGCTTAGATCTGGCGCTACATGTTGCAATCATCGGCGGCTTCCTAGAGTTAAAACTTGTGTAGAAAATTCAAACCTCGCAATGTTTATTTTCTTTCCGGCCAACATCTGTGTACATGTTACCGTCTATTTATTGCTCCATGCATGTCAAATTCCCTGGGGTATGGACTTGCTTTACTCATTCATAATTGCATGAAATATCAACCAAATTCAGTAATTTTGACATGTATGGATAGCTTAGATCTGGCGCTACATGTTGCAATTGGCCCAAGATGGAGAAGAGAGGACACAGACAATTTAATATTTGGTATGCTCCGGCTCGCCTCGCCGAGCGTTTATTGCCCATTTGGCTTTCCTTTGCTTTCCTTTACAATTCCATGTATCGTCTACATTAAGTATACAAATGTATATTGATTACATGACATATGTCCAGTGTTCGATTTAACTATAACTTTGCTTGAAACGTGATTGGGGCCCCACAATTTTCAGGTAGTCAGAAAATGAATGACAATGACAGAGCATTATAAACACCAAGTCAAGCACTAAAGGTGTAAGCTTGTGACAATAATTACAGTCACAATTGTTTGTCTGCTGTACTAAACAGCTGTTATAAACTGGTTGTAGCGACAACCCAAAGTTTGATAAAACCAGCACAAGTTAACATTGCCGGTTAGCGATCTTGGGATCACAGGTTATAATCAAGGTACATGTTACTATAGTGTGATCCAAATATTAGAACTAGGGTATACACATTATGGCGATCGTAAGGTCCCTAGAAATTAGCCTGTGTGATGTGATAACCCCCCAAATCAACCGTGAATGAGTCCCTGCCCCTAACTTTATGCCAAACAAGTTCCGAATTCAGGAACTTGCCAAACCCCCCCCCCACCCCCCGTCCTAATATAATAAGGGGGGTGGGTGGAGTCTGTGAATGCAATAAAAGGATAGATCATAGTGCGAGTGAATGGGAGCGTGAGCTATGAGCCCAGAGGGCCCTCCACCCGAGATTGGTCTCCTTCGCAGGGGTTAGACACGGATTGAAGGAAACGTCAACACCATTCTCCCATGCTTGCTCCCCGCCAGGCTAGTAGCTCCACTGGTACCTGTGGGGTGAAGTAGACAAAAGGAGAACAGAAAGGGGCATGCGGGGGGGGGGGGGGGGAGTCTAGCCGAAGGCAGGTGATAATGGGGCTCATAATCGAGCAGTGGTACTGAAATACAATGGCCCATTTGGGGAGCAACGAATCTGCCCCGATACAAGGCTAGTGGGAACTAAAGCCTGTGGTAGAGGTCCCTTAAGGGTTAGTGTTGTCTCTGTCCAGCCGAAATTCTTTGGGGTATCCGTCTAAGTGAATGGGGGGGGGGGGGGCAGCGGCGATAGTGGGGGGGCCCTGTGCGTAGGGGCACGAGTGCAAGCCGTAGTCGTCGGGGATGTAATAGTGCGGAGCTTCCACAATTGACACCTTAACCTACGAGCATGATTAGTGGATTGTCACTCTCAAGCCAGGCATCGTGGGAATGTGGGAGCCTGACCGCTTGAATATCTGCCTATTTTTTCGTACTTGCTCATAATAAGCACTTATTGTCTGAATGGACTAGTTTCTATTCCCAGTCGGGGATATTTCCCCTGTAGGGCGAGTGCCGCGACTACTGTGAGGAACCAGGCGGAGATGGGTTCACGCACTGAACGGATTGAGGCCGGGTCTCATTAACCAGTTGGCCTTGGGAGGCCTCCACGGCGTACCCCTCCTCAACGATTGTCTGTGAATCAGGGGAGAAGTTGACCAGAAAGAAAAACCCCTAAAAATGCAAAATCCAACAGGACCCCGGCTCAACGTCTATAATTTGTAAATGCCTAAGTGCACCCCTTCGAATAGCCGTTGTTATTAGTCTATGTCCACTGTTACGTGTGGAAACACATTAGGAAACCGCTTAAGGAATTCCAGTTTGCAAGGGAGATTCATTAACAAATCAGGGGTCCTGATAAGGTCCTGGGGTAAGAAAGATCGCCCCTTGTGATAGACCCCATCCAGGACTCGGTATAGATTAGGAATCATATCCCGAATATAGAAGCTGTGCAGAAAAGATGCCTGCCATGTATAGGTGTTCCCTCACTCCCCGTAAGCCACTGTTGGTGACAGGGTTGCCATGTACCTACTATAGCATTTATGAGTCTCCAGAGAAAGATTCGTCCGGGAACAACTGCGCGACGCGTGGGAATAGAGAACTGATTCCCTGCGAACTGTGCAACCTAAATGTTTACATAGTATGGCAGATTCATCAATGTTTTTAAGTTGCTTTAATTATTCGAGATAAATCACTGGAAAGAGTAAAAGCATTTGAAATTAGACGAGGGTTCAATGGACGTAATAGGGTAGTCCTATGCTTTTATTGATGTCGTTTATTTATTTAATTATTTTTATTATTATAAGCCTCAATTATTTCGTATTGTTTCAAATATTGATGAAGAACGAACATACAAATTTTTTGCCGCTATATCAAACGTAACTCAGATCATAACTCCACCCCCTGATAAAAATGGATTCGCCCAGCTAAACATGTTGACCTTATATGTTCCGGACTAAACCAATGGTTACCGGTTGCAGTTGCGTCAAGATGGGTGGGCTTAGTTCTGAATACAACATCCAATGCCCAAATCGACAGGCAAAGAATAAGTCATTGATGTAGTATATTTTGAGAAATCACATTGAATATAAAATTTCTCAAGTCAAATTGCCATTAGTGTACTAAAGTCAGGTGTTGGCACGGTGGCTGGCTCCAACAATGGAGATTTTGACTGTTCCTTGTTAGCAGCTAGTATTGCAAACCATTGAACAAGACAAAGGCACCCTGGTTTCAAGGCTGCATTGACTTATTACATCAGCACACAAGGGTGGCAAATTTTAGTTTAATTTGCCACTCCATCGTTGTCCACAGTTGTACAGTCTGTCCGCTACAGATTCTATCGGGTCGTAATATAACCGCCTATTTTTAATTTATTTATTTTTGTTTAAATAATAAAACAACAAACGGAGTTGTTGGCGTTGGGCCACGGTGGTAAAAGTATTAAATACCGTCCTGGGAATTTTGTAAGCACATGATTCATTACAGTCGAACACCTTTATAACGAGGTCCCTGGACTTTACAATTTACCTTGTTATAACAGGTATCTTGTATGGTCAGTAGTTGAAACAAAGAAAAACAAGGCCCCAGGACCTATCTATTTATTTATTATTTTATTTATTTTTAAGCAGGATGTTGTACTAACAGTGCTCTTATTATCGGGGTTCGACTGTATTTCCAGAAATGGCTCGTAATCTTTAATATATACTGCAACCCGAGAAAAGTATACTGAAAATAATCTTTCCAAAGTTTTCTTTGATTTTATTCATATTTTCTTTAATTATTTCTTCCTTTACTTTAGTTATATATTTGTATTTTTTTTTTTTTTTTTTTTTTTTTTGTATTTATTTATAAATTTGACATTTCGATTTAACTTTGAATTGTCTATAACTTTCGCGTGTCTCCCACGATGGAATGATGAGACCTGCACTGGTTTGCTGGAATCCCACATTGGGAGTGTCTATCCCGTCCTCTGGTACAGACAAATGCCTCAACTTAAGCAGGGCGAGACTTTGGCAATAATCAGAGTAAATGTTCAGTACTTATGGGAAGGTGAACTCTAGAACTGCATTTAAAATAGGTTTTACGAAAAATGTACCCGATCCGGAAATTTAATTCTCAGTTGTCGATACAGAAAACCACTCACTAATGCCATGTTCTTGCAATATTTGCCAGCCAGATTTTACAGGAGTTTGTACTATTTAAATGATGCGACTGACGTCGCTTGAAGTAGCGCTCAAACGTTACGTCTATGCTAAACTGTGGGTGCTACCTGACTCGAGATTTAGAGGACGGGGACTCATAGCCTCGCGTCAGGAACATACAATCTAATGTACATTACAAATTGTTGGGGTCCCCCTCCCCTCTCAGGATTAATGGAAATAAATTTGAGGTTAATCTAATTGGCCAGGGCAGGGAAAACTACGGAATTGTGTGCACGGGGTGACAAAACCAAAATTTTGCCTGACTGCACTATAACACCTCACCGGGAGTGGATTCTTGAGGTTGGCATGACGTGATCTGCCCCGTTGTTCTGGTTACGTGGTGGCGGCCGATGTGTATGTGTAGTTCCCCTTCGCAGTGCCTAGAAACCATTGATCTCCATGCAGAGTTTAGCTTCACCAGTAGTACAGGCCAATTTTCCGGATGTCCGACTTCACAAATGGGGGATGATACACACAACAAGCTGTCCGAATTGGGCTGGTGATGGGGTCTGATCATAATGATGTTGGTGCGGGCTGGCATGCAGGCAGGGTGCAGGCAGGGTGCAGGCAGATGTGCAGGCAGATGTGCAGGCAGATGTGCAATGTTACAATGTACTATGTAGAGCCAGGGATTCCCTGAAAAACCTGTCATGTATGGGCCAAAGCCCAAAAGTATGGAGCAGCCGCTCCACTGTGGGTGAAACAGGTACATGGCGCCAGATGTGTCAGCGTGGTCAGTGGTCGACCCCCGAGGTGGTGATGCCCAGCCATGGTAGGGGTGTGTTACCAGTCCGGCAGTTGGGGTTGCGTGCTGGAGCGGTGCAGTCGTAGGTGCCGTGCCCCGCGTGTCATGGTGTGGTGCACGCTGGCTGCTTCGGTTACTGGACAGGGGTTTGTTTGCACTGGTCTGCGGCTCACGATGGTTGTACTTTGTTGTGTTAAAGCAGGGCAAGCTGAGACTGTTTCCCAGCTGGCCGTCGTTAATGGCAGCTCTCTCAAAGTTTCTTAATCCTCCGTCCGTGGTTTAAACGAAGGCCATGGAGGCTGTCGCTCCCGTTGGGGCCACGTCGCGATCAACGGCGGCGGACCAGGCGGCGCGGTTTGTTCGAGCGACTGGCTCAGCCACAGATACCAGCACTGGAGGGCGCTGTTCATTGCCCCGTCGGCTGCGGTATCAACGCTATGCAGAGCTAGCCGGCCGGCCATGGGCGTCGTATTGCATGTCGTATTGCATGCATGCTGGTCATGTCAATGCCCGGCCCGTGGGTTTGTTGGAAGTCTGCTGAAGGCTGAAGCGCCCTGGACTAAGCTCGAGCTTGACGTGAATGAAGACGTTTTCCAAGCCGACCGCCGTCCTCTGGGATCTTCCGATAATGGCAAGTGTTTTCCCTTGCTGGGATATCTCGAGCGAAATTTCTAGAGGAGAAATTTTGCAGATAGTTCGGAGAAATTTTTTGGGCTATGTGTACGCTCAGCGAAGAAAGCGGAAAAGTGGCAGAAAGCGCGCGAATGCTACACTGCTCGACCATAACACGGTCTGGGATTGGTGGATGGTCCGACGACCGCATGCGACGACCGCATGGGACGACCAATCCGTAAACGCGTCTGATTGCTTCCTGTGCTGTTGGAATGTCTGCCCTTCCCCCCAGTGCCAAAGGGGTCTTCCGGAGACGAGCACCGGAAAACCATATTATCGGCGGCTTCTTAGAGTTAAAACTTGTGGAGAAAATTCAAACCTCGCAATGTTTATTTTCTTTCCGGCCAACATCTGTGTGCATATTACCTTCTATTTATTGCTCCATGCCTGTCAAATTCCCTGGGGTATGACTTGCTTTACTCATTCATAATTGCATGAAATATCAACCAAATACAGTAATTTTGACATGTATGGATAGCTTAGATCCGGCGCTACATGTTGCAATCATCGGCGGCTTCCCAGAGTTAAAACTTGTGGAGAAAATTCAAACCTCGCAATGTTTATTTTCTTTCCGGCTAACATCTGTGTACATGTTACCGTCTATTTATTGCTCCATGCATGTCAAATTCCCTGGGGTATGGACTTGCTTTACTCATTCATAATTGCATGAAATATCAACCAAATTTAGTAATTTTGACATGTATGGATAGCTTAGATCTGGCGCTACACGTTGCAATTATCGGCGGCTTCTTAGAGGTAAAACTTGTGGAGAAAATTCAAACCTCGCAATGTTTATTTTCTTTCCGGCCAACATCTGTGTACATGTTACCGTCTATTTATTGCTCCATGCATGTCAAATTCCCTGGGGTATGGACTTGCTTTACTCATTCATAATTGCATGAAATATCAACCAAATTCAGTAATTTTGACATGTATGGATAGCTTAGATCTGGCGCTACATGTTGCAATTATCGGCGGCTTCTTAGAGTTAACACTTGTGGAGAAAATTCAAACCTCGCAATGTTTATTTTCTTCCCGGCCACCATCTGTGTGCAGATTACCTTTTATTTATTGCTCCATGCCTGTCAAATTCCCTGGGGTATGGACTTGCTTTACTCATTCATAATTGCATGAAATATCAACCAAATGCACTAATTTTGACATGTATGGATAGCTTAGATCTGGCGCTACATGTTGCAATCATCGGCGGCTTCCTAGATTTAAAACTTGTGGAGAAAATTCAAACCTCGCAATGTTTATTTTCTTTCCGGCCACCATCTGTGTGCAGATTACCTTTTATTTATTGCTCCATGCCTGTCAAATTCCCTGGGGTATGGACTTGCTTTACTCATTCATAATTGCATGAAATATCAACCAAATTCAGTAATTTTGACATGTATGGATAGCTTAGATCTGGCGCTACATGTTGCAATTATCGGCGGCTTCTTAGAGTTAAAACTTGTGGAGAAAATTCAAACCTCGCAATGTCTATTTTCTTTCCGGCCAACATCTGTGTGCATATTACCTTCTATTTATTGCTCCATGCCTGTCAAATTCCCTAGGGTATGACTTGCTTTACTCATTCATAATTGCATGAAATATCGACCAAATTCAGTAATTTTGACATGTATGGATAGCTTAGATCTGGCGCTACATGTTGCAATTATCGGCGGCTTCTTAGAGTTAAAACTTGTGGAGAAAATTCAAACCTCGCAATGTTTATTTTCTTTCCGGCCAAAATCTGTGTACATATTACCGTCTATTTATTGCTCCATGCATGTCAAATTCCCTGGGGTATGGACTTGCTTTACTCATTCATAATTGCATGAAATATCAACCAAATTCAGTAATCTGTGTGCAGATTACCTTTTATTTATTGCTCCATGCCTGTCAAATTCCCTGGGGTATGGACTTGCTTTACTCATTCATAATTGCATGAAATATCAACCAAATGCAGTAATTTTGACATGTATGGATAGCTTAGATCTGGCGCTACATGTTGCAATCATCGGCGGCTTCCTAGATTTAAAACTTGTGGAGAAAATTCAAACCTCGCAATGTTTATTTTCTTTCCGGCCACCATCTGTGTGCAGATTACCTTTTATTTATTGCTCCATGCCTGTCAAATTCCCTGGGGTATGGACTTGCTTTACTCATTCATAATTGCATGAAATATCAACCAAATTCAGTAATTTTGACATGTATGGATAGCTTAGATCTGGCGCTACATGTTGCAATTATCGGCGGCTTCTTAGATTTAAAACTTGTGGAGAAAATTCAAACCTCGCAATGTCTATTTTCTTTCCGGCCAACATCTGTGTGCATATTACCTTCTATTTATTGCTCCATGCCTGTCAAATTCCCTAGGGTATGACTTGCTTTACTCATTCATAATTGCATGAAATATCGACCAAATTCAGTAATTTTGACATGTATGGATAGCTTAGATCTGGCGCTACATGTTGCAATTATCGGCGGCTTCTTAGAGTTAAAACTTGTGGAGAAAATTCAAACCTCGCAATGTTTATTTTCTTTCCGGCCAAAATCTGTGTACATATTACCGTCTATTTATTGCTCCATGCATGTCAAATTCCCTGGGGTATGGACTTGCTTTACTCATTCATAATTGCATGAAATATCAACCAAATTCAGTAATTTTGACATGTATGGATAGCTTAGATCTGGCGCTACATGTTGCAATTATCGGCGGCTTCTCAGAGTTAAAACTTGTAGAGAAAATTCAAACCTCGCAATGTTTATTTTCTTTCCGGCCAACATCTGTGTACATATTACCGTCTATTTATTGCTCCATGCATGTCAAATTCCCTGGGGTATGGACTTGCTTTATTCATTCATAATTGCATGAAATATCAACCAAATGCAGTATTTTTGACATGTATGGATAGCTTAGATCTGGCGCTACATGTTGCAATCATCGGCGGCTTCCTAGAGTTAAAACTTGTGTAGAAAATTCAAACCTCGCAATGTTTATTTTCTTTCCGGCCAACATCTGTGTACATGTTACCGTCTATTTATTGCTCCATGCATGTCAAATTCCCTGGGGTATGGACTTGCTTTACTCATTCATAATTGCATGAAATATCAACCAAATTCAGTAATTTTGACATGTATCTGGCGCTACATGTTGCAATTATCGGCGGCTTCTTAGAGTTAAAACTTGTGGAGAAAATTCAAACCTCGCAATGTTTATTTTCTTTCCGGCCAACATCTGTGTGCATATTACCTTCTATTTATTGCTCCATGCCTGTCAAATTCCCTGGGGTATGACTTGCTTTACTCATTCATAATTGCATGAAATATCAACCAAATACAGTAATTTTGACATGTATGGATAGCTTAGATCCGGCGCTACATGTTGCAATCATCGGCGGCTTCCCAGAGTTAAAACTTGTGGAGAAAATTCAAACCTCGCAATGTTTATTTTCTTTCCGGCTAACATCTGTGTACATGTTACCGTCTATTTATTGCTCCATGCATGTCAAATTCCCTGGGGTATGGACTTGCTTTACTCATTCATAATTGCATGAAATATCAACCAAATTTAGTAATTTTGACATGTATGGATAGCTTAGATCTGGCGCTACACGTTGCAATTATCGGCGGCTTCTTAGAGGTAAAACTTGTGGAGAAAATTCAAACCTCGCAATGTTTATTTTCTTTCCGGCCAACATCTGTGTACATGTTACCGTCTATTTATTGCTCCATGCATGTCAAATTCCCTGGGGTATGGACTTGCTTTACTCATTCATAATTACATGAAATATCAACCAAATTCAGTAATTTTGACATGTATGGATAGCTTAGATCTGGCGCTACATGTTGCAATTATCGGCGGCTTCTTAGAGTTAACACTTGTGGAGAAAATTCAAACCTCGCAATGTTTATTTTCTTCCCGGCCACCATCTGTGTGCAGATTACCTTTTATTTATTGCTCCATGCCTGTCAAATTCCCTGGGGTATGGACTTGCTTTACTCATTCATAATTGCATGAAATATCAACCAAATGCACTAATTTTGACATGTATGGATAGCTTAGATCTGGCGCTACATGTTGCAATCATCGGCGGCTTCCTAGATTTAAAACTTGTGGAGAAAATTCAAACCTCGCAATGTTTATTTTCTTTCCGGCCACCATCTGTGTGCAGATTACCTTTTATTTATTGCTCCATGCCTGTCAAATTCCCTGGGGTATGGACTTGCTTTACTCATTCATAATTGCATGAAATATCAACCAAATTCAGTAATTTTGACATGTATGGATAGCTTAGATCTGGCGCTACATGTTGCAATTATCGGCGGCTTCTTAGAGTTAAAACTTGTGGAGAAAATTCAAACCTCGCAATGTCTATTTTCTTTCCGGCCAACATCTGTGTGCATATTACCTTCTATTTATTGCTCCATGCCTGTCAAATTCCCTAGGGTATGACTTGCTTTACTCATTCATAATTGCATGAAATATCGACCAAATTCAGGAATTTTGACATGTATGGATAGCTTAGATCTGGCGCTACATGTTGCAATTATCGGCGGCTTCTTAGAGTTAAAACTTGTGGAGAAAATTCAAACCTCGCAATGTTTATTTTCTTTCCGGCCAAAATCTGTGTACATATTACCGTCTATTTATTGCTCCATGCATGTCAAATTCCCTGGGGTATGGACTTGCTTTATTCATTCATAATTGCATGCAATATCAACCAAATGCAGTATTTTTGACATGTATGGATAGCTTAGATCTGGCGCTACATGTTGCAATCATCGGCGGCTTCTTAGAGGTAAAACTTGTGGAGAAAATTCAAACCTCGCAATGTTTATTTTCTTTCCGGCCAACATCTGTGTACATGTTACCGTCTATTTATTGCTCCATGCATGTCAAATTCCCTGGGGTATGGACTTGCTTTACTCATTCATAATTACATGAAATATCAACCAAATTCAGTAATTTTGACATGTATGGATAGCTTAGATCTGGCGCTACATGTTGCAATTATCGGCGGCTTCTTAGAGTTAACACTTGTGGAGAAAATTCAAACCTCGCAATGTTTATTTTCTTCCCGGCCACCATCTGTGTGCAGATTACCTTTTATTTATTGCTCCATGCCTGTCAAATTTCCTGGGGTATGGACTTGCTTTACTCATTCATAATTGCATGAAATATCAACCAAATTCACTAATTTTGACATGTATGGATAGCTTAGATCTGGCGCTACATGTTGCAATCATCGGCGGCTTCCTAGATTTAAAACTTGTGGAGAAAATTCAAACCTCGCAATGTTTATTTTCTTTCCGGCCACCATCTGTGTGCAGATTACCTTTTATTTATTGCTCCATGCCTGTCAAATTCCCTAGGGTATGACTTGCTTTACTCATTCATAATTGCATGAAATATCGACCAAATTCAGTAATTTTGACATGTATGGATAGCTTAGATCTGGCGCTACATGTTGCAATTATCGGCGGCTTCTTAGAGTTAAAACTTGTGGAGAAAATTCAAACCTCGCAATGTTTATTTTCTTTCCGGCCAAAATCTGTGTACATATTACCGTCTATTTATTGCTCCATGCATGTCAAATTCCCTGGGGTATGGACTTGCTTTATTCATTCATAATTGCATGCAATATCAACCAAATGCAGTATTTTTGACATGTATGGATAGCTTAGATCTGGCGCTACATGTTGCAATCATCGGCGGCTTCCTAGAGTTAAAACTTGTGTAGAAAATTCAAACCTCGCAATGTTTATTTTCTTTCCGGCCAACATCTGTGTACATGTTACCGTCTATTTATTGCTCCATGCATGTCAAATTCCCTGGGGTATGGACTTGCTTTACTCATTCATAATTGCATGAAATATCAACCAAATTCAGTAATTTTGACATGTATGGATAGCTTAGATCTGGCGCTACATGTTGCAATTATCGGCGGCTTCCTAGAGTTAAAACTTGTGGAGAAAATTCAAACCTCGCAATGTTTATTTTCTTTCCGGCCAACATCTGTGTGCATATTACCTTCTATTTATTGCTCCATGCCTGTCAAATTCCCTGGGGTATGACTTGCTTTACTCATTCATAATTGCATGAAATATCAACCAAATACAGTAATTTTGACATGTATGGATAGCTTAGATCTGGCGCTACATGTTGCAATCATCGGCGGCTTCCCAGAGTTAAAACTTGTGGAGAAAATTCAAACCTCGCAATGTTTATTTTCTTTCCGGCTAACATCTGTGTACATGTTACCGTCTGTTTATTGCTCCATGCATGTCAAATTCCCTGGGGTATGGACTTGCTTTACTCATTCATAATTGCATGAAATATCAACCAAATTTAGTAATTTTGACATGTATGGATAGCTTAGATCTGGCGCTACACGTTGCAATTATCGGCGGCTTCTTAGAGGTAAAACTTGTGGAGAAAATTCAAACCTCGCAATGTTTATTTTCTTTCCGGCCAACATCTGTGTACATGTTACCGTCTATTTATTGCTCCATGCATGTCAAATTCCCTGGGGTATGGACTTGCTTTACTCATTCATAATTACATGAAATATCAACCAAATTCAGTAATTTTGACATGTATGGATAGCTTAGATCTGGCGCTACATGTTGCAATTATCGTCGGCTTCTTAGAGTTAACACTTGTGGAGAAAATTCAAACCTCGCAATGTTTATTTTCTTCCCGGCCACCATCTGTGTGCAGATTACCTTTTATTTATTGCTCCATGCCTGTCAAATTCCCTGGGGTATGGACTTGCTTTACTCATTCATAATTGCATGAAATATCAACCAAATGCACTAATTTTGACATGTATGGATAGCTTAGATCTGGCGCTACATGTTGCAATCATCGGCGGCTTCCTAGATTTAAAACTTGTGGAGAAAATTCAAACCTCGCAATGTTTATTTTCTTTCCGGCCACCATCTGTGTGCAGATTACCTTTTATTTATTGCTCCATGCCTGTCAAATTGCCTGGGGTATGGACTTGCTTTACTCATTCATAATTGCATGAAATATCAACCAAATTCAGTAATTTTGACATGTATGGATAGCTTAGATCTGGCGCTACATGTTGCAATTATCGGCGGCTTCTTAGAGTTAAAACTTGTGGAGAAAATTCAAACCTCGCAATGTCTATTTTCTTTCCGGCCAACATCTGTGTGCATATTACCTTCTATTTATTGCTCCATGCCTGTCAAATTCCCTAGGGTATGACTTGCTTTACTCATTCATAATTGCATGAAATATCGACCAAATTCAGTAATTTTGACATGTATGGATAGCTTAGATCTGGCGCTACATGTTGCAATTATCGGCGACTTCTTAGAGTTAAAACTTGTGGAGAAAATTCAAACCTCGCAATGTTTATTTTCTTTCCGGCCAAAATCTGTGTATATATTACCGTCTATTTATTGCTCCATGCATGTCAAATTCCCTGGGGTATGGACTTGCTTTATTCATTCATAATTGCATGCAATATCAACCAAATGCAGTATTTTTGACATGTATGGATAGCTTAGATCTGGCGCTACATGTTGCAATCATCGGCGGCTTCCTAGAGTTAAAACTTGTGTAGAAAATTCAAACCTCGCAATGTTTATTTTCTTTCCGGCCAACATCTGTGTACATGTTACCGTCTATTTATTGCTCCATGCATGTCAAATTGCCTGGGGTATGGACTTGCTTTACTCATTCATAATTGCATGAAATATCAACCAAATTCAGTAATTTTGACATGTATGGATAGCTTAGATCTGGCGCTACATGTTGCAATTATCGGCGGCTTCTTAGAGTTAAAACTTGTGGAGAAAATTCAAACCTCGCAATGTCTATTTTCTTTCCGGCCAACATCTGTGTGCATATTACCTTCTATTTATTGCTCCATGCCTGTCAAATTCCCTAGGGTATGACTTGCTTTACTCATTCATAATTGCATGAAATATCGACCAAATTCAGTAATTTTGACATGTATGGATAGCTTAGATCTGGCGCTACATGTTGCAATTATCGGCGACTTCTTAGAGTTAAAACTTGTGGAGGAAATTCAAACCTCGCAATGTTTATTTTCTTTCCGGCCAAAATCTGTGTATATATTACCGTCTATTTATTGCTCCATGCATGTCAAATTCCCTGGGGTATGGACTTGCTTTATTCATTCATAATTGCATGCAATATCAACCAAATGCAGTATTTTTGACATGTATGGATAGCTTAGATCTGGCGCTACATGTTGCAATCATCGGCGGCTTCCTAGAGTTAAAACTTGTGGAGAAAATTCAAACCTCGCAATGTTTATTTTCTTTCCGGCCAACATCTGTGTGCATATTACCTTCTATTTATTGCTCCATGCCTGTCAAATTCCCTGGGGTATGACTTGCTTTACTCATTCATAATTGCATGAAATATCAACCAAATACAGTAATTTTGACATGTATGGATAGCTTAGATCTGGCGCTACATGTTGCAATCATCGGCGGCTTCCCAGAGTTAAAACTTGTGGAGAAAATTCAAACCTCGCAATGTTTATTTTCTTTCCGGCTAACATCTGTGTACATGTTACCGTCTATTTATTGCTCCATGCATGTCAAATTCCCTGGGGTATGGACTTGCTTTACTCATTCATAATTGCATGAAATATCAACCAAATTTAGTAATTTTGACATGTATGGATAGCTTAGATCTGGCGCTACACGTTGCAATTATCGGCGGCTTCTTAGAGGTAAAACTTGTGGAGAAAATTCAAACCTCGCAATGTTTATTTTCTTTCCGGCCAACATCTGTGTACATGTTACCGTCTATTTATTGCTCCATGCATGTCAAATTCCCTGGGGTATGGACTTGCTTTACTCATTCATAATTACATGAAATATCAACCAAATTCAGTAATTTTGACATGTATGGATAGCTTAGATCTGGCGCTACATGTTGCAATTATCGTCGGCTTCTTAGAGTTAACACTTGTGGAGAAAATTCAAACCTCGCAATGTTTATTTTCTTCCCGGCCACCATCTGTGTGCAGATTACCTTTTATTTATTGCTCCATGCCTGTCAAATTCCCTGGGGTATGGACTTGCTTTACTCATTCATAATTGCATGAAATATCAACCAAATGCACTAATTTTGACATGTATGGATAGCTTAGATCTGGCGCTACATGTTGCAATCATCGGCGGCTTCCTAGATTTAAAACTTGTGGAGAAAATTCAAACCTCGCAATGTTTATTTTCTTTCCGGCCACCATCTGTGTGCAGATTACCTTTTATTTATTGCTCCATGCCTGTCAAATTGCCTGGGGTATGGACTTGCTTTACTCATTCATAATTGCATGAAATATCAACCAAATTCAGTAATTTTGACATGTATGGATAGCTTAGATCTGGCGCTACATGTTGCAATTATCGGCGGCTTCTTAGAGTTAAAACTTGTGGAGAAAATTCAAACCTCGCAATGTCTATTTTCTTTCCGGCCAACATCTGTGTGCATATTACCTTCTATTTATTGCTCCATGCCTGTCAAATTCCCTAGGGTATGACTTGCTTTACTCATTCATAATTGCATGAAATATCGACCAAATTCAGTAATTTTGACATGTATGGATAGCTTAGATCTGGCGCTACATGTTGCAATTATCGGCGACTTCTTAGATTTAAAACTTGTGGAGAAAATTCAAACCTCGCAATGTTTATTTTCTTTCCGGCCAAAATCTGTGTATATATTACCGTCTATTTATTGCTCCATGCATGTCAAATTCCCTGGGGTATGGACTTGCTTTATTCATTCATAATTGCATGCAATATCAACCAAATGCAGTATTTTTGACATGTATGGATAGCTTAGATCTGGCGCTACATGTTGCAATCATCGGCGGCTTCCTAGAGTTAAAACTTGTGTAGAAAATTCAAACCTCGCAATGTTTATTTTCTTTCCGGCCAACATCTGTGTACATGTTACCGTCTATTTATTGCTCCATGCATGTCAAATTGCCTGGGGTATGGACTTGCTTTACTCATTCATAATTGCATGAAATATCAACCAAATTCAGTAATTTTGACATGTATGGATAGCTTAGATCTGGCGCTACATGTTGCAATTATCGGCGACTTCTTAGAGTTAAAACTTGTGGAGAAAATTCAAACCTCGCAATGTTTATTTTCTTCCCGGCCACCATCTGTGTGCAGATTACCTTTTATTTATTGCTCCATGCCTGTCAAATTCCCTGGGGTATGGACTTGCTTTACTCATTCATAATTGCATGAAATATCAACCAAATGCACTAATTTTGACATGTATGGATAGCTTAGATCTGGCGCTACATGTTGCAATCATCGGCGGCTTCCTAGATTTAAAACTTGTGGAGAAAATTCAAACCTCGCAATGTTTATTTTCTTTCCGGCCACCATCTGTGTGCAGATTACCTTTTATTTATTGCTCCATGCCTGTCAAATTGCCTGGGGTATGGACTTGCTTTACTCATTCATAATTGCATGAAATATCAACCAAATTCAGTAATTTTGACATGTATGGATAGCTTAGATCTGGCGCTACATGTTGCAATTATCGGCGGCTTCTTAGAGTTAAAACTTGTGGAGAAAATTCAAACCTCGCAATGTCTATTTTCTTTCCGGCCAACATCTGTGTGCATATTACCTTCTATTTATTGCTCCATGCCTGTCAAATTCCCTAGGGTATGACTTGCTTTACTCATTCATAATTGCATGAAATATCGACCAAATTCAGTAATTTTGACATGTATGGATAGCTTAGATCTGGCGCTACATGTTGCAATTATCGGCGACTTCTTAGAGTTAAAACTTGTGGAGGAAATTCAAACCTCGCAATGTTTATTTTCTTTCCGGCCAAAATCTGTGTATATATTACCGTCTATTTATTGCTCCATGCATGTCAAATTCCCTGGGGTATGGACTTGCTTTATTCATTCATAATTGCATGCAATATCAACCAAATGCAGTATTTTTGACATGTATGGATAGCTTAGATCTGGCGCTACATGTTGCAATCATCGGCGGCTTCCTAGAGTTAAAACTTGTGTAGAAAATTCAAACCTCGCAATGTTTATTTTCTTTCCGGCCAACATCTGTGTACATGTTACCGTCAATTTATTGCTCCATGCATGTCAAATTCCCTGGGGTATGGACTTGCTTTACTCATTCATAATTGCATGAAATATCAACCAAATTCAGTAATTTTGACATGTATGGATAGCTTAGATCTGGCGCTACATGTTGCAATTATCGGCGGCTTCCTAGAGTTAAAACTTGTGGAGAAAATTCAAACCTCGCAATGTTTATTTTCTTTCCGGCCAACATCTGTGTGCATATTACCTTCTATTTATTGCTCCATGCCTGTCAAATTCCCTGGGGTATGACTTGCTTTACTCATTCATAATTGCATGAAATATCAACCAAATACAGTAATTTTGACATGTATGGATAGCTTAGATCTGGCGCTACATGTTGCAATCATCGGCGGCTTCCCAGAGTTAAAACTTGTGGAGAAAATTCAAACCTCGCAATGTTTATTTTCTTTCCGGCTAACATCTGTGTACATGTTACCGTCTATTTATTGCTCCATGCATGTCAAATTCCCTGGGGTATGGACTTGCTTTACTCATTCATAATTGCATGAAATATCAACCAAATTTAGTAATTTTGACATGTATGGATAGCTTAGATCTGGCGCTACACG
Organism: Hippasteria phrygiana; assembly: GCA_037893225.1. Lineage (NCBI taxonomy): Eukaryota > Metazoa > Echinodermata > Asteroidea > Valvatida > Goniasteridae > Hippasteria > Hippasteria phrygiana. The sequence continues at coordinate 219 of JAZGUH010001156.1, read as the reverse complement.
TTGCAATTATCGGCGGCTTCTTAGAGGTAAAACTTGTGGAGAAAATTCAAACCTCGCAATGTTTATTTTCTTTCCGGCCAACATCTGTGTACATGTTACCGTCTATTTATTGCTCCATGCATGTCAAATTCCCTGGGGTATGGACTTGCTTTACTCATTCATAATTACATGAAATATCAACCAAATTCAGTAATTTTGACATGTATGGATAGCTTAGAT
>JAZGUH010001155.1:0-98293 GCA_037893225.1 Hippasteria phrygiana | reverse complement strand
TGGAGAGGTCTCAAACTGTGGGGGATAAATCCCAATCAAACCTTAGTTTAGTTTACTCAGTTTAAAAAGACACATTGCCATATTTGGGCTACAAAAAGTGTTTGTCAAAAAATTGTAATGATTGGAAAGATCATTAAATATTTAAATACAAGAATGTACAGGGCAAATGCAAATACGCCGTTTGCCTGAATAGTGTGCATAGTTTTTCATCAATGATATTCACACACGCGGCGTATTTTTAAGGGATCTTCTTTCATTCTACTTTTTAATGACCTTTCCAAACACGGCAATTTCTGACGAACTTTTTTGTCCGCATCCAAGGCAACGTCTTCCCGTTACAAAGATGGAATTGCATACCTTGATACACAAGTTCTGTGCGATTTGGGCAAGTGGTACGTCCCCACCTGATGTAGGTTTCCCCTGAAATTTTGTTTGAGTTCTGGTTGTAGAGCTGGTGAGATCCGGCTTGATCCGGATCAGCTGTGAGATGAAAGAAATCCATTACATGTAATCGTTAAAGCTGCTATCTCAGTTCTCTTGTTTAATATTAATTTAATGGATTTCCCCGAATGACGAATTATTGAAGAAAACTGCATTTTTTCTATCGAAAAAAAAGTAATCACTACATTGTACACGCTATTTGGTCTTCCTAAAACATAAATCTTATATGTGGTACGCACGACGATGGTCAAAAATTGGGAGAGGGTACCCCCTGCGCATGGGCCTTAAAGGAGGGTAAACATTTTATTGAGATATACAGTGTTCGCACCCAGAATTTGTATAGCATCTCATCCTTCCCCACACAAATGCTGTTCCCCCCACAAATGCTGTTCCCCCACAAATGCTGTTCCCCCCACAAATGCTGTTCCCCCCACAAAGGCTATTCCCCCGAAAAAAATATCTCCAAACGTTCGGAATACTATTTAATAAGCGCAAGGGGGATAGGGTTGATAGGGCCCTTTCTGATGATAGTGACGTCATTCATTTTTCCGTATTATACCATTCTGCACGCAACACTCCCCACCCTCTAGGGGAGGGGGTAAAACCCCACCCCAACCCTGGTACTCCACTGACAGGCTATGCGCTAACTGTTTGGATAATATTAGTAGGCCACTAGTGTGTTTGAGAGTTAGTTCTCATCCTTTGCAGCGTGAGATATACAGGGGTGGATCTAGAGGGGGGGGGGGGGGGGGGGGGGTTGTGGGGGTTGTAACCCCCCCCCCCCCCCCCCCCCCCCCCCCCACCCTGAGCTGCTGAGCAAAGTTGTTTTTCAGCCCAATACGAGCAAATTCTTCTTTAAAACAGGAGAAAGCCCTTGGATTTCAAAATTTCCCGGACCCCCTAGTGGTGAATGGTACAACGCCTCCATAAATGAAAGGCTACTGATGATCCGCCCCCGATGTAGATCGAACGAAAAATACCTGCAATGAGTGGCGTTTGCGCACTAGCCTCCTCCCCAGGGTCTCCCCTCATTCCTCTTGGTCCTGGAACACCGGAAAGTCCTTGGATCCCAGCCACACCGGCAATCCCCTGAAAGTACAAGAAGAGCTGGTAGGCAAACTCTTCACAGAAACTAATCATGACGAATTTTAAGTCAATCAATAATTGTTCCTTGACCTGTTCTGTGTTTTTCATTTTCTTCAGTGTAAGCACTTAAAACTCAATAAAATCAGGTAACTTTCAAACGGTCATTTTTCGTGTTTATAAATTTCTTCTCTAATATTTGGATCTGTTCTGTGTTTTCGATTTGTTGTTATATTGTAACTTCTCAATATATCAATAAAATCGAGTTTGAAAAGTCCTTCGTCATGCCATTTGTTTCACAGCTTTAGAATGCAATGGGTATTTTATCCGCAGGACTGCGGTATGTGTATTACGTGACTGGGTTAAAACGTGATACGATTCATAGTCATTTTGCTCTCCTGCATTATTATTATCTTTTGGAGGTGCATGCAGTTTTAGATGAACGGCATTAAGTAGCCTTACTGACAAGAATTGAATTACAATCTGTGTTTCATGTTTGTTGATGAGCGCATTTCCCGGCACACTATAAAATAATTGCCTTTTCACTTGTTCAGTTGCGTGCAGGATTTGTTATTACTCACCATTTGTGAGTTTTGTTTTGTCTTTAGTTTTGTCTTTAGTGGAATTAGGGCCTACACCAATTTCGCTTGCCACATTTCAGGCATACGGACACTAACGATGCCTTTACCTGTACATTGCACGACTAGAAGTATAAATGCACAAGTATTTGTCCGTCAGCCGGTTGGTTTTCCACATTTCCAACATTTGAAAAACGTCGTATTTTTGAAATGGCTCTTCGTCCTTACATTATTAAAATTTTCCAGCCCAGACCAGTCAGAAAAAACTAAATGATTTAAATAAATGAGACACCATCCAAGTTGTTCCTATACGTTGTGTGCCCCTAAGTATGCATTTCTGCCAATTTGCGTTGCCACTGACCTGTTCACCCTTTGCTCCAGGTAGCCCGGGCGGTCCCCTGCTACCATCCCGTCCGTCTCGGCCATCCCTCCCGTTCCGACAAGCGCAGGCAGACTCACCTGTCCAAGAAATACCATCAAAATGATTCGAGTTCGGCGTGGTTTTGGAGTATAAAGGAAACAAGAAATGTTCAACGCCATGCTTTTGTTCCCAGAGTTGAAATCAAGTCATTCTCAAGTCAATTACAAGTCAAATGGAAAGCAAAATCTTAAACTGGGGGATGAATGACAAAGGAATAATTCTTGTCACAGTTCAACAGCTTGTGACCTGACTTGAGGCTAAACTTGCGACGATACTTGTAATGACTTGACTTGATTTCATTTCTGTCTTCTTTTCTTTTAAAGAAGGGAGACCCCTCCATAAAACCACTCAAACCATTGTGTACTTCCAAGACGGAAATCCCCCTTTTTCAAAATGGTTTCCGCGACAGTGGAGTAGACCAAATCGATTCAGACTATCAGCTGGGAGGAATTTCCTCCGTTTCCTTAACCCTTTTTAATAGATTTTCAGGGAGAAAAAAAAACTCGAGGCCTAAAAAAATGAAGTGGGCGGGGACGCTATACATGCAGGTTTCGTTATTTTGCTGGGCGTTGGGAGTTTTCCGTCCTTTTCTGGGTCAAATTTTGGACCTGCTGAGAGCGCAATTTCAAGTTTTGTAACAAAAAACCAAAACACAAACAAAAACATACAAAAACATACAATGCAATTTGCCGTTTCATCCTCCTCATCCGACTTCACAAATGCAAAAGTGCGACGTCATTTACACTGCACAGAGGGCTATTTGGGAATTAATATATTCTTTTGAGTATCAAACTTAATTTACCATTCGGTCTTAAAACTGATGCCGTGGTATTCTCTCTGATGTCTCTTCTCTGTCGCGACTGGGAAGTTTTCCACTGAGTCGGGATATGTACCTTCAAGGGGTCTTGCTGCGAAGAAGCCACATTCTCCAACGAAGCCAAACGCTCGTCATGAAACAGTAACTGGTTCTGTGAAAACGACAGAATCGCGTTTGCAGCCCGTTTGTAATAACGTCACGCTTGTCAAATTACATTTTGAGATATTTGTTGTTGGCACTTTGCGAGAAAGGGGCCCATACCAACAGGCCCATACGCAGGATTTTCTAATTGGGGTGGGTCGTACTTCCAAAAATGTAAGGAGAGCCTTACATTTTTGGAAGTAGGTGGGTCGTATCTAAACTTTGGTGGAAAAAAATTGTAACACTGGCCTGGCTAAGGGGATGTACCGGAGCCAGTTATGAAGTGGTGGTGCTATAGCCTCATTATGATCTCTAGCACGTACAAATTGTCAAAAAACCTGTATAAAAACAGGCTACGCAGGACCAACGCAACTTCATAGGTGCAGATCATTCAATCAAGCGAGGACGGCCATACGGGTTGAATTGTGTACAAAGCGAACAGGCCTTATGGAGCCTAATCAGAATTAGCAAGTGATTCTTACATTTCAGCAAACTGACGGGGGAAAATGTAGACCAATAGCGTCAGGTTTTACATGACAAGAAAGAGGATTTCATGCTCTTTTTAAAGGGACACATTGCTTTGAATTTTGCGATTTGGGCTATAAAACTGAAATGGATATGGTTAGGAAGCTTTTTTAAAAGTAGAATATAAAGATTCACATAACTATCCCTTCAAATTGCGTGGTTTTTGTTTAATTTCGTGACAAATAACGGTCCGCCATTTTGTAGAACCAAATTTTTGACTCCACAAAATGGCGGACCGTGTTCACCAGTCGTATTTCCAGTCGCATCTGGTCAAGTACGTTCTGTTGATCCATTTTGATGTACTGTGGCACGGCGCGCAGCACTGGCGATATGTGTCGCGAGGTAGATAATTGTACCTGGCGATCATCTGATAGGTTCACAAGGCCACTGGCTGCGGCGCCAGCCTAAAGACTCGTAAAGCGTATTTTGCGCATTATTTAGACGGTGGTATTTAGTACTAGAAATAAGTCTATGTTTCGCGGGTCAGATGTCAGGGGTAAGCGGCCAATTTTTGGTTTTGTAATCACTACTCACTAATTACAACACATTATACGTGTTTTTTTGCATGAACAACTCTTATAAAGATAAGGAACATTTCCAAACAGCAAAATTTCATGACATTTGAAGGCAATGTGTCCCTTTAAGGGTGGTTGATGAACGAAGATTTTCCATGTAGGAATAGCGGAGTTATGGTTGGTATAGATAAACGTGACGAGCCTCGACATGGCTTTTTTTTTCTCTCGATACACACAAACATTCAGAGAAAACATGATCAATAAATAGATGACGAGGAAGGTTCCTCAACCCCCCACCCCCATGCTGTAAATTTACAAAGGCATTCATGGGTATCTTGCCGCTTGAACGAAACAAAACTGATATGATCTCCATCATTTTTATATAGTGCGATTTTGCCTTGGTGTGCGTGTGTAGAGGGCGCTGTACAGCCATTAACCTGTGCGCGCTGCATGCGCACCGCTAAGGACGTCTTGTTGGGAGGTTTTCGAAACGCTGGCTTCGTCTTGGCTTCGGCTTCGTCTCCAACTTCTGAATAAGTGAGAAGCAAACTAAATGGAAATATTCAAATTGTTGGTGCATCTTCTGCTTCAGGAACATTCATTCGGTTGATTATGAAAGCAAAAATTAGATTACGTACATTTTGTTTGCTTCTCAGTTATTCAGAAGTTGGAGACGAAGTCGAAGCCAAGACGAAGCCAGCGTTTCGAAAACTTGGAACCAAGACTAATGCGTAACTTTTAGCGGGTTTCTGCATCGCATGCAGCATGCATGGTAATGCAAATTCTAATTTAGACTGGTCCCCGCCCCCAAATATAATCGAGGTCAGAACAATACTAATTTGCACATGCCAAACAGAAGGCTTTACTGGACTGGAATACTTGCTTACACACAGGTGGAGGTGAGTTGGTCTCCCCGACGGTGGAAGTTACCCCACCTGGGTCTACATATCTGAAAAGTGGGATAATTTCTTTAGTAGGCCTACTACGATTTATCCTCTATTTAGATCTGGACCCAGGATAGGAAAACCTCAAGGGTGATAGGGCTGGCCTTCACCACCTGTGTTGTAGCCCTTTAGAGTGGTTTTTAGCCCGGTATTGGGCGACTTTAAAACAATAAAATAATAATAAACAAAACACAGAAAACGAAACAAACAAACTCAGAAAGACATACCCTAATTGACTGGAGCTCCGTTTGGACGTAGAACACGGTCAGTCCAACCACCACCAAGATTATGCACAGATTCAGCAGCGTTCCCGCCAAAAACCAGCGCCTTGATTTCTGCCTCATGGCAGTGGCGGGGTTTGTCTTTTCAAAAACCACATCACTTTCAGCTGAAGAGAGATCAGAAGACTTCGGCAGTGGAGCCATGTTTGCCGGACGCGTGATGCTCTGCGGGCACCAATGATCGATGCTAAGCCTTGGCCATGGATATTAAACGCAAAATGAACGGAACACCCCGATGAGAACACACAAAAACTTTGGCAATTTGGTTCACTCTCCTGTTACGAATCGTCGTATAGGGTTAAGGAAGTGGAGGAAACCAAAAAACAGAGATTCAGGATCTAAAAAGTAATACGATAAAGCTACTGAACTTTCGAAACATCGAGGTTACATATTGGATATAGGAAATGGAAGTACAAGGGGAATCAGGACGAATTGTGTTGGTTACTTCGGCGGATAGAAATACCAGACCTTGAGAAGGGAGGAAAGGGACTTTCAAAGAGCCTTAAAGATAAGCTTCGTTGAGCTGAAATAAGAAGGACCACCCTTTTCCCAAAAATGTTCTGTGCTACGCGGCTATCAAAAACAAACACCCCCCCCCCCCCCCCCCCCCCAAAGAAAATGAGGTTTGTTTTATGGTGTATTATCAGGACTTATCATTGTCCCCCAGTTGGTGCCTTCTCTAGTTTTGTACTTAAACTTCATCCAGTCTCTCTCATCGGCGGTTTTGAACACGATTTCCAACCAAGGAGAGCATCGAGGACCTTTTGTCTTCTCATGTTATTCTTTTGTTCCCAGTCCTCGGTATACATGTACACCATAAACATACATCCCACCCCCAGAAGAAAGGGGAGACAAATAGAAGCACATCCCCCTCCCCTCTCCATTTGGCTTTACGGTGAATCTGATGCCATACACAACTTTCAACACAAGAACCAAACCCAAATATTCACCCATCAGTTCAAGATATAGCCTACTGTCCGTACTTTTCTTGTATAAGAATTTTTCAAATTTGATGTTATATTTTAACGATAAAACCTTATTTTTCTCTATTTTCTTCCAAAAGGCTTTTCGTTCTTGGGTGCTTTCGCCCCTCTAAAGTACAAAAAGATACGTCCCGCAGGAACTGAATTATTATCGGTTCGCAAGTAATTCGAGATTGGTAGGGAAAAATGCAATTTTTTTTCTAATCTGACGGTTTGCGAACTGAAAAAACAACAACCTGACGCCTATAAACGATTTCTTGAAATTACGCAAAACATTGTACAATCTTCAATCGGTAAACATTTTTGGTTCGATTTTGTTCGTACTCCATCGTCCTGTATTTACAGGGCTTTTGCGTTAAGAGGCCTATGTAAAGAATAACACAATGGAAGTCCAATTTAGTATGGGTGGAGGAAGGCGACAGGCACTTTTGTAAGCAATGGCGGTCCCCTTTTCCACAAGCCAGCACAAAATTCAAAATTAGACATATCTGGAAGTCTACGTAAAATGTGCGCAGATTACCGCGAATAGACAACAATTGAGCCCCGCCACAGCCGTGACTACAAAGGTGACTTATACTGTTTATAGCGCAGCGCGCATTGCTGTGACTAGTCGATACGTTATGTAGGCCACAGCATGGGGGTTGGTCGGTACTCGGTATCAAATGAGAGGAATAATGCTCATGGTGATTTTTGGCAAGGTATGCACCCCTGTAGTTGGAAAATATGTGATATCATTGCAGCGGTGGCAGCTTTTTGGGTGTTATCACTCTTTTTTTTTTAAATGGCCGCCAAAATGCTTGTTACCACATATAATTAATCCGGCAACAAGCATATTGGCGGCCATTTTGAAGAAAAAATGTAAAAAGTGATAACACCCAAAAGGCTGCCGCCGCTCACGCTGCAATGCTGTCACACATTTTCCAACTCTAGGTGTGCATACCATGCCAAAAATCGCTATGAGCATTACTCCTCTCGATCATTTAATACCGGTGGCCCAATTTTTTGACCGAGGGATAGCCTACTCTGCACGATATGGGGGGGGGGGGGGGGGGGGGGGGGGAGGGTACCCCCCTTTCCCCCATATTGTGCTTCATATGGACCGAGGCTGATGGCCTAATGGTGCGTCACCTGGTCTGTACGCTGCCTTTGACTTCTACATTTTGACCAATTATCGTGCTTTCCGAGTCAGAATCTGGAACCTCAGCTGGCAACTTTCGACCAATCAAAGCTTTGTTCCCACATCGCTGCACGAGATTTCCTAAAGTCGGCTCCGATTGGCTAGCGCGCGGGGTCGCATTTTGTGGGTTTTTTTTTGGGGGGGGGGGGGGGGGGGGTGGTTACATTTCTCTTCTTTGAGGGTACTATACATGACATTTCCGTACTGACTGAAATTGCAGCCAAGGAAAAATACAATGTACTAAAAAGACTCCGCGTGTCAAATGATATGAGAAGCCAGTCATTTAACACGAGTGTTTTGCAACTTAAACCGCGTAAACATGAATCCAACGTTACAGCATAATACCAGACGGAAGTGGAGATAATCGGTTCAATTACGTATTTATTCAAAGACCAGGGGGGCCAATTTCATAGAGCTACTTAAGCAAACATTTGCTTAGGCACAAAAACCTTGTTTAATAACATCAGGTTACCAGCCAAAACACCATGCGATGCATATTGTTTGTGACTGGTATTTAGCTGTTGTTTACCCGATTTTACTAAGCAAGTTTTGTTGTGCTTAATTTATTCGGCAAATGTATTCGGCGCCAACTCTAACCCACTTTTACCCATGTGACCAGATAGCGCTCTATTATGTATACGCCAAACAATGCCACCACGTTTGAATCGCCTTGAAGTGATCACAGTACATAATATGGCCTTTGTGCTTTATTTGAAGGTGTCCCAATATGGACTGGCGACGTCACATAAAATCGGTCTTCAGCACATGAGTACATGTACAGGTTTAACTAGATCACAGGAGGGGATGCATGGTTGCACAGGGAAAACTTAAGTTTGAAAGTCACTGAGTGACACACTTTCAAACAAAATTGGCTAAAACCAAACCAAACCAACACTGCACAATAGTGGACTGCATTATTCATTTGGCGATGTTTTAATTATTATTATTATTTTCAGTCTTTTGATGGAAACTGGTATTCTAAATATTTAAACAAGTAAAATATAAAAAACGAAATGTTAGTCCTTTGCGGTGCACACAAATTTAACTCGCACTTCAGTCTTTCACATTTGTGTCCAAACTAGGAATTCATAACACCTTTGGAACCTAACAATAATTAGTATAATTCGTCAAACAATCCACAAGGGAAACTGACAAGGTAAATTTTAATACATTTTCAAAGTAAACAAAGAAACTGCCAGGAGTGGGATTCGAATCCCGCTTCTGCCAGTTTCTTTGTTAACTTTGAAAATATTAGTATACATATAAACAATGTGATAAACTGAACATCTTGTTTGGTAGCGAACAGAAACTAAATTGAAAGATTGAGAGAATACAGCTTTCTTAGAATACAAGTTTTAAATTAAATAAAATAAAATAAAAACTGGAATGTTTGAATTTATTGCACGAGCCTACATAAAACTGGGAAATGTTTCTCAGTTTTGGTACTGACTACAATGTATAGAGAAGCCACACACGGTAAAGTGCAGTGACGGCATTGGGCTACTGAAATATCTGCAACATCAAAATATATCAAAATATGTTGACAAAGTTAAAAGTCCTCTTCTAAAACATGTTTATACAAAGTTTAAAAAGTGAACACAGCATTAAAGCAAGATATGAGAATGCTGAAGGAAATGTTAGATGCGCTTAATATGTACATATATTTATAAAAACACCTTGCAAGAAGAAACTGGCAATGAAGTATAATTTTGAAGCTACAGGGTTTATTAGCAATTGTGTTTTCACAAATTTTTCAATAAGGGAATAAATATTAACTCCATAAATTTGGGGTCCAAAAGCATCACATTTTTGGTGACAATGTCCCTGTTTATAGTGACCTGTATAAGATTTTGCAATTCAGGACACATTCTTTAATGCCTTCTATCTTCAAGAGTGATTATGTGAAGCAAAGTACCTGCCAAACAAGTACAAAATGGTGTGAAGTTAATTTTAATAAAACTTGATGGGAAATTCAAATTACACAGGTCAGCTGTAACAAGGACACCAAAAAAATGTCACACTTTTGGACCTCAAATTTATGGAATGACCCAAATATGTGCTTGGCCGGTTTTAAACAAGTACGTTTAAAACCGCCTAGGGGCCTGGACGCTGATAATGTACACTATTATGCAAGTAATACATATATATGTATTCTGAACTATTACAGTACAGAGACATAAGCTGGGAAGGTGAAATTGGTCATTAGTATGGATGTTAGGGACCTTCGTGCTATCTTTGAGGAGGTGGCATTGAAAATTTGTTACTCTCTCATGCAGGACCCTACACATCCAACTCATCATTTGGTTGTTGTGCAAAAATCTGGCAGATTCCGGCCTCTACACACAAACACACAGCGTTATAGGAAATCGTTCTTGCCAAATTTATGTCACCGTTTTAACCCCCGATTTAAAAGATAGTGTTTTACATCAAAATAGTATATGCTGCACCATTTATATGTAGTACATTATGTGGTTTTTCTTTTTTGTATGTGAATGTAAATGGTTTTGAATAATTTGTTGTGGTTTTTAATTTTTTAATTTGTGTAACTGTTAACACAGGGAGATGGAATTTCATGTTTTTATTCATGATGGAAAGTAAATGAATTGATTGATTGAAATTGATTGAAATAGGTAAAACAGCTGGTAACCCTGGTGTACAACAGGGTTAGTTTGGAACAGCAGGGAAAGGAAAAGTCATTCATACATGTACCTCCAACCAACAACAAAGTGTTTATATTCTGATATTTTAAGTCAGCCAAGTTCGCAATATGGCTCAAACCTTTAATAACTGACTTAAAATTTGGCACAACAAACTTTAACAATATACATGTACATGTACATCCAATATTATTCGTTTTTCATTTTCATGGGTTCTGGAAGAAAAAGACACAAATGCATACAATCTGCATAAATGAAGCGAAAGACTTGTTTTTAACAAATACATTAATTACATAAATAAAAAAAAATAACACACACACAAAAACTGCAGTGTTGAATTTATATTTTCACCTGTCATTCCATTCTGGTCTCTGTTTAGACTCAGCTGACTGTGTACCCCTAACCCTGGATTTTCCAGATGACGACGTCGGCCGCTGACTGGCCTGGAAAAGTTAAAGCACAGAAATAGGAGCATCAGAAAGGAGTCTGTACAGTTTGAGTTAAAAAAGTACATGTATACCGGAATTTGACCCAAACTATGTCATCACCTATGAATCGAAATGGTATCACCAAAATAGAATAATAAAGTATAATCTTCTCTTTGAAATGATCGGTCACTCACCCAGATCAGCTCACAATTTTCTCATTGAAATACCTTTCAGTACAGGAACAAGCCTTTGGCCCTGAACTAGATGCAATTTTTTTTATGGAAGTCACCAATACAAGGCTAAAAGCCACTCTTGGTAAAGGGGCAACAACAGAGGTGGTGAGGTTGGCCCCTATTTAGGATGCCAACCCTACCACCCATTACGGTTTTCCTGGGTCCAGATCTAAATAGAGGATAAATCTTCCATGGATCCCAAACAAATTATCCCAATTTTCAGACCTATAAGACCCAGGCGGGGTAACTTCCACCGTTGGTGAGACCAATCACCTCCTCTGCTAGTTACAGTACATCCAGATTATATGAGAGTGGGAAGAAGGGGACAGCAACTGTGGCGTAAAATGACTGAGTTTAAGAAACCCACTCACTAGGCTTGGGCGATTCCATGAAGGAATCCATAAGAATCGTTTCCAAACACAGAATCGGAATCGCGATTCCACTTTTTTGAGGAATCGGTTCTCTCACGTAGCCAATTCCGGTTCCCCGAGCGTCGATTCCAGTCCTCGCGCGACGATTTTGAAGACTGGCCAACTCCAACATGCCTTCAAATAAGTCTTATTCTTTAACGAAAAGAACCCTAAACTGTTTCAAAAGCATGCAGTGCATTAAAAACAAACTCTCTGATGAAGCTGTGAGGGCTGTTCATTTTCGAATAATTTAGTCTTCGATTATTCGAAACTGGGTTTGACCGAATATTTGAATGATATCGCCGATCAAGTTTTTCAGACGTGTGCTGCAACTGCATGCCGTGCACGCAAAGCCCGCCGGTGTTTTCCATGTGGCGATCGATATTAATTATGGACTGCCCGATCGACAGTTTTTTGCATGCGCAAGTCTCCAGACCATTACGGGTACGTAATGTTCTGATAAGAAGAAACCAAACTCCAGCCTGCATTTTTTTCAGTAATTATTTATATGCAGTAATTATAAGTGTCAAAGGTTTTGGACAGGAACATTAAACCTCCGGCCACCAAAAGTTACTATCCTCAAAAATGTGCCATTTGACACTGCTAAATGCCGTAACTTTTCAATTAAAATAGCAACAGAGTCATATCTGTACGTGCATGTATAGATATTTTTTTCGAATATTCGAACCGCCAAAAAGGTATTCAAATATTTGGTTGACCATCGAATATTCGGTATATTCAGGACAGCCCTAGAAGCTGTTCTTTAAACCCTAACCCTGCCAGACGCAGCACAGTGAATCTGTGCTGACAGCTCCACTTTGCTGGACTCTCCACACAAGTCAATGTGACAAAGTATGCAATCTGATGCGTCTGGCAGGGTTCTAGCTAAAATGCCCTGGAGGGTTAGGGTTATTAACGAAAAGCTTTAACAGCCCCACGGGATATTAAATATCACAAAGTGAGCTATTTTGTTTGCAGGACATAAAGGTTTGCCGGCGCTGCACATTTTTTGTCAAAGCGGCCTGCCTTGCTGCGATACAATTTCCTCACGAAAATGGTAATTTTTCTTTGTTGTAAAATTTCATTTGTTTAATGCAAATCATGGTGTTCCCTGCCCAAACGTGACTGCAACTTGATTGCCCGATTTTCATGCTAGTTTATTTTTTGTTTATTTTCGGAATCGATTCCGAGTGGAATCGCAATTCTCAGATGGAATCGGAATTGTTTCCAAAAAGTTGGATTCGTCCTACCGGGGAGATGGGCTGTTGAACTGTGGGACAGAGATGATGCCAAGAATATTTATGCAGGTAAAGTGTGATTTCCGAACCTCTTTCTCTAGCATGGAACTAATTTGCAGTATTGGGCGCTAGGACGCCATATCATGGCCTCCTTCTAGGGCTAGATTCGCCCAAGCCTACTACTTACATATGTACAAGTGTGCTAAAAATGATCAGAATTTAGAAGATCTACATACATCAGCACTGTGGGTCTTTCTCTGCACTGCAGTGGTAGTTGGACTGTTTTTTATGTTGCGTGAACTTTCTCCAGTCTCCACTGAATTAGAGATGCGTCGCTGGGTAGTAGATAATCCCTTCTTTGGATTGATGGGGGGCAGGGATGCGCTCACAGCATCCCCCCTCCTGCCGACCCCTCCCCCTCTCCCACCTTCAAAGGCAGTCCTGGATCGATTGCCGTTTCCAGTTCTATTCTTCATACTGTGCCGTGACTGTTTTTCTTCCTGCTCTTGCCGCCTTAACTCTGCCTTCAATTGCTTGTTCAGCTTTAGAGCGTCATTGAGCAGGGTGGTCGTCTCCTCTTCGGTCAGTTCAACAGTCTCCAACTCACTGCATATGGACTCAACGTCCTCAAGAGGAGGAACTGGGGTCAAATTTGACCCAAGCGGTTGACCGTTGCCTTCTAGGATCTGATGGTCAGCTGCCATTGTTGCTATGTATGTTGTTTGTACATGTTCCTATGGAGGAGTGCAGTAAAATACAACAAATATAACATTCTGCAGGTACATCGATGATCTTGAGCCCCTTTATGTGCAAATTTAATAAGAGGTTTACATAACGGATGCCTAAAAAACTTGTAACAATGTATGCTGGGCGGTGCGTGACTAGTGAATCTACACGATCAGCGGATCTGAGCTATTGATGGATGTGCACGATCAGTTGGATCAGCGATTGGGTACCTGCACTGTGTTTCATGTGATCTACATTTATCATTGGTGCAAGCATAGCATTGGTGGCTTTGGCTCATGTACATCATGTAATGCCTTATCTACATGTAACAATCGTACGTGGAATGCACAAACCCATTCCTGGCTTCCTGCAAGATCTACATCGAACAAGTTCTGCCCTGTGCGATCGTCGATAGTGAACCTGTTCTTCGCAATCTACTGATATGTTGTTTGTGAGCAGTACCCATCTATGTTACCCCCATCAATACATCCATTTTTAAATTATATTTTGTATTATTCATTTGTAGGAGGAAATACATTGATTTGAAATGTTCATCCAGAGCGCAGATACAGCTTTAACCCTAATCCCCTAGGCATTTTTACTAGGAGGCTTCCTCAACCTGTCAAAATCCAACACTGTGCAGTATATGACACATTCTTTGGACTTAGACAAATTGGGGCATCATAATCTCACATGTCATAAGCCTTGAGCTGGAATTTTCAAGCTAGCCAAGGGGGCCCTACCTACCCCTACCACTACCACCAGTCCAGAGTCCTAAACCAGTGTTGTAGTCAAGACCATCACAAGACCACACAAGACCCTGCAAGACCACACAAGACCCTGCAAGACCACACAAGACCCTGCAAGACCCTGCAAGACCAGCACAAGACCAGCAGTCTTAATTCAAGTCTTAAGCTATTCAAATGAACTGTATTAACAAAAGCATTCCTTTGTCATAGTTTATGCCTATTACTTGTGCCTGTTAAGCTGGTCTTGTGAATGGTCTTGTGAATGGTCTTGTGAATGGTCTTGTGAATGGTCTTGTGAATGGTCTTGTGAATGGTCTTGTGAATGGTCTTGTGAATGGTCTTGTGAATGGTCTTGTGAATGGTCTTGTGAATGGTCTTGTGCATGGTCTTGTGCCTGGTCTAGTCTTGGTTCAAGACGTTGTTACGTATATACGCGATAACCGGCCGCCGCGAGAGGGCGTTATCACGACAAACTTAATAGCCGCGAACCGCCAGTAACAACGTCTTGGGAATCTTGTAGAAGCCGTGTTGTGTGCACGCACCTGCTTAGCCTAATGATTGCAGCGCGCATTATGAATACATAAATAAATGCATTATGCATAGATCTAACCCCCTGACTACTACCGCCCGAGTGTTAGTATATGAAGATAAAAGGTACAGCAGGTCCGTGCTATTTAGATTGTTTGGTAGGGCCGAGGGGAATGAACTAAAAAGTTCCGGAATGATGGAAATATAATACACAGAAAATCTTAACGGGGCTGAATATGATAATTAATATATTATAATGGTGCTGAGGAGACCTTGTTAGATGATTTGATTGAGATATAAAATATATAAGGCCGTAATAATAATAAAACAAATAGCTCACGAGGCCCTAGTCTTTACGGCTGGGGAAAACGGAGATTGTCGTACTCTGGTGATTCGATTGTCACACAGTTCACAAAGATACTGAGACGCTAGATCTCCTGCGGGTTTTCTCCACTGGTGAAACTCGACAAAAATTCAGGTTCATGTTTGCTTTGAGGCTGGACGCGAATCCCCGCCGAGACAGCAGCGATTGCCCTACCTCCGAGTCGACTTCAATTCAACGGACGACTTGTCTCAACGGAAGACTTGTCTTCACGGACGACTTAATTGTCTTCCCATTTGACGCAAAGACGGTCGAGTTGTCTCAACGGTCGAGTTGTCTCGAGTCGAGTCGGCCAACGGTCGAGTTGTCGGAGCCCCTACGGTTTAATATAACGGAGAGGTATTTCTTGCATGTAACAAGTAATTTCCCGCAGATTACACACCATCACCCAGGTTGCCTGCCCGGTCTCGCCCGGCACCGTACCCGTCGTATCTCCCTCGCATCGATCGTCACAGTTGCAAGACGTCGCATGCGAACACGAGCGGTGAACACTGCAAAGCAGAGCAGAGCAAGCAGCTTCTATCGCGAACTTACCAGTGCCCCTTCGGCCAGTAGTATATAGATAGCTACCAGACTATTGTGCAACTTCATGGCAGCTCTTTTTCGTATGTGCGCGTGCGTGAAGGAAAATGTTCCTCATTTTCATACAGAATTGACGCATGCGCACTAGTTTCCCCCATTTTTCGGGGGGAGATTTTACAAGATTCCCAAGACGTTGTTACTGGCGGTTCGTGGCTATTAATAGTTCGTGGCTAATAACGCCCTCTCGCGGCGGCTGGTTATCGCGTATTATACGTAACAACGTCTTGAACCAAGACTAGCCTGGTCTTGAAATGGTCTCGACTACAACACTGTCCTGATCCCATCAAAATTTGACAAAACCTGCTGTTGGAGTTTGTAAGGCTTGGGGTAGTTAGGGTTAAAGTTAACTGCGCTCTTTTGTGAGTTTTGTCAGTACAAATGTTGAAATGATCAGTAGGCCTACTCAATATTTGTACAGATCATCTGTAGTCTATATAGGGCCTAGGCCCTACTAGGCTACTAGGCCCTAGGCCTGTACTAATACTAATAGTATAGACCTTATCGCAAATACCGCCTGGATGAGATGTCACAATGGTTACTAGGGATTGTGGGAAAGAAACGCGCACCAAAATCGCTCCCATTTCCTTCCCACAATCCCTTGTGACCATTGTGACATCTCGACCAGGCGGTATTTGCGATATGGTCTATTGTGACGTCTCAACCAGGCGGTATAAGCCAGTTCGATGTTTCGCTTGCACATGCGCCAACTCCCTGACGACCGTTTTTTTTTATATTTATAAACAAACCTTTCCGCCCGATAGCAACGCACGTCTTCTACAGTCTACATGCGTTTTTCTATTTCAGCTTGGATTTCTTCATATTACAAGTCTAAATTTTCCAAACCTGTCGAAATGTTTGCCATCATAGGAAACCCCATTAAATAAACTATAACTTGATTTTGGAATCAGCATTTTATCGCTCAGAACAAAAAAGTTTTGATTTTTCCCGAACCCCCGCACATTGTCCGGGCCCACCGGACGTCCAGCCCGTGAGACACGGACAAAATTAGTTCCAAATATCGCTTCGCACAACGCAGCAACACGGAACATGCGTCGCGTACCGCGAGCCAGACTAAGTCTGGCAATGGACTCATGGCATCCACCAGGGTTGATAAAAATCATGATGTTTTTATTTAAATCAGATTTTTTTGATTTAAATCGATTTTTTTGATTTTTTTTACCATCGCACAATTGGCATAAAACATTTGTTCTAAATAAGTCAATTTAAATGACCATCATTGAAAGTCGAGTATAACCACACACATTTGTTCATGAAATCAGTACTGAAATCCCTTTCATTGATCATATTCTTTTCTAAAATACAAAGTTTGTCTTAAAATCTCTGTTACAGCATCACCATCATACTGCACATTTCTCATCCAAGTTGATAACAGGAACCCCCCTCCTCTCTACACACAACCATGGTGGAATAAAACTATTTAATGCAGCCACCATATTGTTTTTAACGCACTGTCCTTATTTTGATCCCGTAAAATTTTTTACATTTTTTGTGTTGGAAATATTGTCCTTCGGCGTCATTTTGCATTTGCAGCTGTAGAATGGGAACCAGACAATGGAACTTTCAATGGACAGAGCACCATTGAAGATTTAGGCCTACATGTATGTTAAAATATCGACGGTTTAGCTGAGACGATGATGCAAAATTTACAATTTTGAAAAAGGGGGGTCGGGGGGGGGGGGGGGTCGGGTCGGGTCGGGTCGGGGTTGGGGGGTCAGGTCAGGTCGGGGGGTATCAGTTGATAGGCGCATTACATGCATTGAGTTATTTAAACTAAGAGAGGAATACTGTATCATGCATGCAGGTAGTACATTACACACACAATGTACTTCAGAATCATATGCATTGTACACAAGATAAATGTAGTACACTGTTTCAGGAAACTGGCCTTATGCATCCCTTTAGAGTGAGTATAAGCGATTTAAAGTTAATGACAGTCAGATCTGAATAACAAAAATTGTTTTTACATTAACCCTAACTCCCTAGCTGGTGTGGAAAATCATATTGAAATTGGAGGATTCAGGACTGTTAGGGTTACAAAATAACAGAAATAAAAACAAAATCAAAATGTGATTTTTATTTGTGATTCTTTTTATTTTTTTCCAGTGATTTAAATCATGATTTAAATCAATGATTTAAATCGAGTGATTTAAAATCAAACAACCCTGGCATCCACGCACAATACGCATACAGTACCAGTCTGGTTTCCGCCGCGCAAGTTGTCTCGGGGTTGTTACAAAATAATCGTTTTGCTTCTGTACTCGATCTATAAAAATACCTGTTGACTAAGTGTGCCTCGTTTGTCCGATTTTCTTTTTATATCACCCTGTTTATAATAGCTTGGACTTCATGTGTACGAAGCTTATTAGGCGTTTTTTGGCATTCCTTTTATAAAGTTACATTAACCCTAACAGCCCAAGGCTTTTTACTAGAATCCTTCCCTAACCACACAAACTCCAACACTGTGTAGTAAACCAATGGCACATTCTTTGTACTTAGACAAAATCTGGGCATCAAGTCCCATGCAAAGTGATGGTGCCAAGGCTCTACAGTACCCAATCACACAAAATTCAACACAAATGGGGTGTTTGATTTTGGCAGGTTAGGGAAGGTTAGGGTTAAAAAAAAGTTACAATTTGTCAAAGAGATTTAGAGCTTTACATGTGATTTCAATGAACGTTGCGGCACCGACGCGTGAAAAGCGCAAGTTGAAAGTTTGATTTTTTTATATTTTATTTTCCTGCCAAAATGAATGAAGTTTCTATATAAACACCATGGATCGTAAGAGTAAATATTCCTTTTAATATCAGTATCACATGAGCCTCAGGGAACTTGTTAATAGAGCCATGCTATTATCATCACTGTTTGAAACTTACTACTTTTGAGTACGTATGATCATGGAGGAAGGATATATCCTTCCTCCATGGTATGATGCACAACACGAATGTCGCGCCCACGTACATGGGTTTGTTTATCCAATTTCTATCCCACAATTCCCTGCGCGCCCGAGACATCGAATTGGCCTATTTGCGATATGGTCTATAGACTATGTTAGTATGTAGGCCGACTTTCACGACTTTTGTCTTTGAAAGTTTGAGGACTTGAAAGGATCGATGGCATTGTTACGCCCCAACTATGGCATTGTCCCAACTATACCTGGGCCGGCTCCAACTGTAGTTGGGACCGTTCCCAACTGCGACGGAGTAGTTGGGAAATCCCAACTACAGTTGGGACTGAAGGGGCGGGGATCGGAACCGCACGTGAATATATGCATAAATTACAAAATCGTATGGCGCGCACTAGGCTTGGATGGAAAGGAAGTTTCGTGGGTTCGACGCACGTGGCTGCCAGCCGGCTATTATTTATGGTTAGTAGGCCAAGCTTGCTAAACACCATACCATGGACGAAATCAGCAACGCCAACGCTTCACTATTTAACCAATTTGAACATAATTTCATCATTTGTTAAAAAATTATCAGCCATGTTGTGGTTACTGCCTGCCACGACTGGGCCAGAATTGAAGTAGTGGTCCCAACTACATTGTATGGTTGGGACTGCACTAAGCACTGAATACTCATTCGTATTACTTAAACACAATTTCACTTTATTAACAAATTATCAACCATGTTATGGTTGCTGCCTGCCACAGTTGGGCCAGGATTGAAGTAGTAGTCCCAACTATGGTTGGGACTGCGCTAAGCACTGAATACTCATTCTTATTACTTGAACACAATTTCACTTTATTTAAAAATTATCAGCCATGTTATGGTTACTGCCTGCCACAGTTGGGCCAGGATTGAAGTAGTGGTCCCAACTAAGGTTGGGACTGCACTAAGCACTGAAAATTAATTCTTATTACTTGGACACAATTTCACTTTATTTAAAAATTTTCAGCCATGTTATGGTTACTGCCTGCCACAGTTGGGCCAGGATTGAAGTAGTGGTCCCAACTGAAAAGTCATTTGTATTACTTGAACACAATTTCACCGTATTTAAAAATTATCAGCCATGTTATGCATTGCCTGCCACAAAGTGGTGGTCCCAACTATGGTTGGGAGGGATGGACTGCACTGGGCACTGAAAACTCATTCTTATTTATACTTGAACACATTTCACTTTATTTAATTAACAAATAATTAACGAATTGATATAAAATTGCAGTGTATTTTTGTATTGTTACAGATGAAAAATGTGAAGGAATCGAGACAAGTGTACTCGGCACTCTGAGACTATTACCCCAATCACATGCTAATTAAATATTTGAGGAAACATTATGTCTGTTTCCTTTTTGTTCAAGAGTATAGTTGGGATTTCCCAACTGTCCGGTTCTAGTTGGTACCGGCCCAACTATAGATGGGACTGGCCCAAGTATAGTTGGTACTAGTCCGAGTAACTTGGACCCTTCATATCGCCTTTTTTACTATCGCCAGATCATGTCCAAATGTTAAAAAAGGCGATATGAAGGGTCCAAGTTACTCGGACTAAGTTGGTACCATGACCGTAGTTGGGGCGTAACAGCATCATTGTGAAACCCTTCCTCCATGGTGAAACCATGGAGGAAGAAAAGAAACATACCTTCAAACAACATTAACATCAAATCATACACCGGTTGAGTGAGCTCATGAGACGAATATGAAACCCATTAAGTGCCGGTCATTCACCCATTTCTGCTTTACTTCGGTGAAGTAGTTTTTGTTGGCAGGACGCGTGACGCTTTACAATTTCAACCTCGTTAAATATACCCATGGCAGTTGGGCATACCTCCTCAATTCGACAACGGTAACTTTCCCCTGGGAACAAGATTGTAATGGCCAACTAAAATGGAGGTATATATATCTGGAGACGGACGTATGAAGCTCAATTCTCCCTCCTACCACCTGCGCCACACGTTTGTTATACTGGTCCCCGCCCCCTAAGTCGAAGAACAATGGAGGGACCGGGAACCAGTCCAACACGTTTGCACGGCAAATAGCTGGTACTATACTCAAATGCTATGCGCGTCGTGTACAAGGTATATGAATGAGAACCAGTTCAGTGCTAGTCTTGGCTTCGAGTCGCACTCATACTTCATTTCCCCTGTAAACAACGCCCATAAAGGGAGGGGCCTAGCAATGAGCTAGTATGCATCCTCCCCCCGACCGTACCGGTACACATGAAGCTTTTCATTACACGGTTCTCCAGCAATTATACTTATCAACCACGCTCAAGTGAAGGCGCACTATACCTCCTTTAACTGCAAAAATAGCATTGAGACTTTAATTTGTGAGAGGCTAATTGTTTACTGGTTTTTGCGCTGGTGATCAGTGCGGATGTTTTCTCTACTTTTGTATCATTGCATCCTTTTCATTTAATTGGTTCTAGGGAATTTCAAGTTACTTTAAAACGTCTCATTTGATTTAATAAAAAGGAAACAAATGCTAGAAGGGGCGAGGGCCGGATCTCGTTTATTTACTTGACTTTATTTCCATCCTTAGGCAACTGTACAAATACAGTAATTAGCCACTTTAGTATACATTCAAAAAAATGACAAAATTTGCTGAGTTAAGAAATATAAAGCAGGGATTGAAATGACCCGCAAGAAGCAAGGCTTGCCGAGTGCGAGTCCCCTGCATCAGAATATAAGAAAGGATAAATAAATACATTATGCAAGACTAGAAAAACACAAAACGACAAAACTTAGGATGAATGAAATAAAATGTACATTAACATAATGCGTGGTTTAAAAAAAATAACAACAATTCATAACAATTGATTGATAAATGCATGCTCTACAAACTACAACAATTAATTGATTACACCCTACAAGAGAATCATAAGATATTCCATCCGAAAGCTAGTTACGAGTAAATTAATGAACAAGCTTTGTACTTGTTGGGAAAGAAAAGTTTAAATTTAGTTTTAAAAATTGACAAAGATGCTAAACCTTCTAAGTATTTATCCAACGAATTCCAGAATGTGGATCCCTCAAATTTAATACTTTTTGTGCAAGAGAAATCCGGATAATTAATTGTTGGTAAGTGCAATTGAGCTGACGTTTTGGCGAGTTAAATGTGCATGAACATCATTATTCATGGAAAACATTGAGACAAGGCAGGTTGGCTTTTGTTTGGAACATAAAAAGTCCAAGCCAAAGATAATATTAATTATATCACTAACTTCAAGTGTCCAATGTTTAAGAAAAAGAGAACCAGCGTGTGCTAGAAAAATGTATAATACGTAAACATTCTCAAAGAAATGTAAGTAGATTTAGGAAACTGTGCCGAATTTCCTCCAAACTAGTAGAATTCCGTAATTAATGTAGGATAAAGTTAGAGTTGTGCATGAGGTCAGTAGAATATGTTTAGGAATAATTATATACAACTTTACCATATTCAAATGCCTGTATTTTAAAACAAATTTTTCTTCCATTATAATCCGAAAAAATAATATGTTGCCGTAACTTTCTTTTTATCAATAACAATGCCCATTCGTAAAGAAGTTAGAGAATTACCAGCATGCAGGTAGTCATTTTGATATTTAAAGAAAGTTTGTTTGATTTAATCCAATCAGAGATCCGAGCAAGATCTGTGTTAACAGTGTCAAAAACGTCTTTATGGCTGTAAAATAAATTAGAGTCGTCTGCAAATACATACAGGCTAAACGTTTCGTGTTTTTATTTTTTTTGTAAAGTCGAAAAGAGCAATGGTCAAAGAATGGGAGATGCTTGTCTACCTGCCTATTCGGCGGAGATATGTCTCTTGGCCTCATCCGCAAGCATTTAGCAAGTGTATGATGTTGCTATCTGCTCTTGGTGTAATTAAATTAACAGACGTCCAGCTGTTGTCTATTCCTCGCTTTACGACGATCCGGCAATTTAGTGTTCGATCTAAATAATGCATGTTGGAATGTATTAAAAGTTTTCCTTTGTTGTATTATTTTTGGGGGCGTAATCCATTTGCCAAGAAACTTGATTTCCTTTGTTTGGTCCTGTTAGCAATAGAAATGATATTCGTTTGACATGTTAACAAATCAGCTATGTTTCATATTTGTAGGTCTCTATGCCGAAAGTTTCTGTATATTGAGGGTAAGCAAGCATCGGTGCTGCTTGTATCCAACGCTGCAGTCAGCCTTTTCTGTTTATGAAATTTATGAAAAGTTGCCGGATTTAGCCAAAGTTCAAACTTCGACTTTTATTTTAAATGATTTCTTACTTTCAATTTCAAACATACATTGAACTAACTCATCCATAAAATAACCGTAAAATAACTGAGTCCTAATCACAACTGAAAGACATCATTCAATCTGAAAATGACGGGGTTGGATATAAAATACAGTGGTTGTTTCTACAAAATTGGCGGAAATTTCAGCTGTTAATTAAAAAGTATCATATATCAACCACGCGCATCCCGTCATACGGGGTGAATAGCCAGTCAACCATAGTATGGTTGACTGGCTACTCACCGTGTACCGTCGTGTGACACGGTTCTCCTATATCCTCATCAACCACGAGCATCCCTCCATACGGGGTGAAGCCCATCAACCATACACGGTTCTCCTATCCTCATCAACCATGCTCAACCCTTCACACGGGTTGATGGCCATCGACCATACATGGTTCTCCTATATTATCATCAACCACGCTCAACCCTTCATACGGGGTGAAGCGCGCCCATCAACCATACACGGTTCTCCTATATCCCCATCAACCACGCTCAACCCTTCATACGGGGTGAAGCCCATCAATTATACACAGTTCTCCTATATTCCCATCAACCACGCTCGTACCCTTCATGCGGGGTGATGGCCATCGACCATACACGGTTCTCCTATATTATCATCAACCACGCTCAACCCTTCATACAGGGTGGTGAAGCCCATCAACCATACAGGGTTCTCCTATATCCCCATCAACCACGCTCAACCCTTCATACAGGGTGGTGAAGCCCATCAACCATACACGGTTCTCCTATATCCCCATCAACCACGCTCAACCCTTCATACGGGGTGAAGCCCATCAATCATACGCGGTTCTCCTATATCATCAACAACCATGCTCAACCCCGGGGTGATGGCCATCGACCATATACACGGTTCTCCTATATTTTCATCAACCGCGCTCAACCCTTCATGAATATTCAACAGGGCACCAATTGGATAACAAGTACGTCAATCTTCTCCTTCTGCTTGCGCTTTATACTGCAGCGGAACGTGGCATGCAGTATATGCTTTGATTGAAAGTCTGCGTTTTCGTAATGAGGAAATAAGGCATCGAAAGGATATGATCTAAAGCAAGATGAAAAAGTAATGTCCTTTTACAGAAGAAAAATAATTGTGGATATTTCTAATTGTGGAGGAATAACTACGCAATGCTTACATTTTAACAAGAAGCTAAAAACGACTGCTATGAAGACTAACTGCCTATATCAGCGGCAACCATACAGATGTAGAATTGATCTTCATACGTCCGTCCCTATATATATATCTAAAAGATGGCGTCGCCCATGATGCGCCTGTAATCAGGAAGTGTACTCTTTTGTACGTAATAGAAACGATTCAAATTTGCTGCTGAACTGGGCAAGTACCCGAACATTTCTCAAATTATTATGGGAGGGTCAGAGAAAAGGAAAAGAAGATCGCGTTCAGTGTCCAGAGAAAGACGGAGAGATCGGGAAAAGGGGCAAAAAAGACGCAGGTTAGTGCAAATTGAAATATTTTGCCCAATATCCGGACAGTAGTTTTGAACGCGATTGAACGGTTGTCGGTCACTTCGCCCAAAAACCACATCGCCCTCAACCACTTCGCCCTCAACCACTTCGCCCAAACGCCACTTCGCCCAAACCCCACTTCGCCCAATTACCCCTTCGCCCAAACGCCACTTCGCCCAAAAACCACTTCGCCCAATTACTACTTCGCCCAAAAACCACTTCGCCCATAAACCACTTCGCCCATAAACCACTTCGCCCATAAACCACTTCGCCCATAAACCACTTCGCCCATAAACCACTTCGCCCATAAACCACTTCGCCCATAAACCACTTCGCCCATAAACCACTTCGCCCATAAACCACTTCGCCCATAAACCACTTCGCCCATAAACCACTTACCAGTGTATTTATCAGTTCTAACTGAATGTTACTGAGACTTTTTTAAAAACATGCACCGCCACTGCCCTGGAAGAGTTTTAAGCCAAAAAAGGATAGGGCCTATCCGTGTTTTTCGAAAGTACAAAATGACTTTCGCGGTGTTTTTTTTCGCCCTTCCCGCCCGTACGGTAAAGCAGGAATCACGACAATACTGGAATAAGTTAAAACCTAAGTTATTGTATATATGCAGATTTAATTTATTTGTGTGGGTACTTGTATGCGTGTAAATATTAATGCCATATATAGTCGTGTTTGTAATATAGGTTTTCCTGGCGGGCAATTTGCCGTTTTCGTTTATTTGGTCATTCAAATTATGGTGCATTCAAGACTGTATTTGCGTTCTTAAATTGAGTTTTGTGACATCCTTTTTGTGACCATGCTTTTCTTTTCTTATTAGTAATATGCCTTATATATGGGCAATTATTTTCATCAAGAGTGGCGGATCTACGGGGGGGGGGGGGGGGGGGGGGGGGGGGGGGGGGGGGGGTTTGGGGGGTTTAAACCCCCCCCCCCCCCCTTGGGCTGAGAAAAAAATAAAAAATAGTGTCGGGTGTCGAAAATTCGGCACGCTGGGGTGTGTAGGCCAATCACCTCAGGTAACCCCCCCCCCCCCTTAGTGAAAACCTAGATCCGCCCCTGTCAAGTGGTCATTCAAATTATTACGATTTTTAAAATTGATATATATTTTCCAAGAGGTTTTTATAAAAATTGCGTGAAATTTACAATGTAATTTTTTACAAACATTTATAATGTAACATCTTAACTGATATGAGGGATTATGATGTAAAATGAAAATAAGGCATACGGATCGGGCATGGGCGAAGTGGTTTTTGGGCGAAGTGGTTTTTGGGCGAAGTGGTAATTGGGCGAAGTAGTAATTGGGCGAAGTGGTTTTTGGGCGAAGTGGCGTTTCGGCGAAGGGGTAATTGGGCGAAGTGGGGTTTGGGCGAAGTGGCGTTTGGGCGAAGTGGTTGAGGGCGAAGTGGTTGAGGGCGATGTGGTTTTTGGGCGAAGTGACTGTAAAGCGATTGAACATGTTAAAGTTGGAGCCAGAATGTTGTCATTTTTGTATCAATTCTTAACGCAGCCATAACGCGACTTTCAAATGCTATTGTTACGGCATGGTAAAAACACAATGCGAACGCATTACAGATTAAATTTTAGGCTAACGTTACAACTTAAACTTGGTCTTGAGTCTGCCCATCTAGGCAGAGCGCTTCGGTAGCTCGATTGGTACGGATGGTGTTGGTTTTGATAGCTGGGGACCCTGAATCGAATCCATGCCACGCTGTCCAATTTTTACAAAATTTTTGTTTTCGAAAAGATTTCTTAAGGTTTTTAATCAAATGGTTATTTTTATTTAAGACTTTAAGTAGATTAAATTTTCTTCCCTTTGATTTAAGTGGTTTTGCAGAATTTTATTTAAAAGGGAAATAAAGTCCGAGAACCATTTGGTTGATAGTCTGGTTCCAACACTAACACTAACTAGTAACAGCAAACATCGTGACGTTGAATACCATTAGTACGTCGGGGAACTAGGCAGTTCCGTAACGACGGCTGCCATAACAATAGCCACTGCGAGTTCTTAAAACCACTTATGGTGAGGATGTAGTACTTCCAGAACTGTAAGGTTTACTTGGCGATTGTGTAGTGTAGGGCCCTGTTCCCTATAAGGCCAAGTAAAAAAAAATTAAATGTTTCTCGTCCGGACTTTTTCAAAAAAAGGAGGCAGCGCTTTATTACTCACTATTTTTCCATTTTTTTGCTATTTTTTTCTAAGATGGCCGCCATGTTTAAAATGGCCACCACGGTATATTTAATAAGAGTTTTTCGTGCTATTTGAGTTATACGACAAACAAATGATGTGTATCATTTTACTAGTCCACTTGCTAAGCAAGTTTCCAAATTCAGAAACAGTAAAAAATGTAACACTGGTATTTGTGAATTTCTGATTGCACGATCTCAACACACTTAATTTGCAAAGTACAGCTTTTCTACATTGTAGTCCCAGGTGTTTGTTTTTCCTTTGATTTCAGTCGTTTTGTATGCTGCTGCCGTACATGTACTACACATCAAGAAGCTGAAGCACACCATTTTTTTAGCGACCGTGTATTATACGCACAGTCATGCAATATCAGTATATACATAGCCCTAACACGAACATTCAGGGCTTGAAATAAACGATGGCCACGACGGCCATACGCCAGTGCCGTTGTTGCCTTCTTACTGGCCGAGGTGCCCCACAAAAAATCTGTTTTCACAGCCAGTTTTGCCTTGCCCTATATTTACCTTGGCCGTCGTGCTCTTTTTGCAAAAAAACACAGCCACTACAATCCTTCATTTCGTTTGTTTTACTTTTTACACACATGACTGATGTCATGCCAGCCCAATCGGTGTTCATAAAATCTCGCTGCACAACACGTCGGCGATCGTACTGAATCATGTACACACACACACCGATAAAACACCAAACGGTTTTAAACACTTTTTTCAGTGGAATTTAGAGTCCTACGAAATCGGTCCATTTTATTGGTTGAACACTCGAGCGACCATTCACTCTCCTCAACGCAAGCGCAATACTACCGATGCGTTCGTATTTAGAGTCCATCATTTCACACTACACTGGCACTGCTGCATTCTGCACCACCTGGTGAGCGCGTCGCGCGCATCATGCGCGTGTCAATTTCTATATAAGGAAATGTTTAGCACTTCTCGCGCTTGGCATGAACCATTAAATAGCTAAAGGGGTGTTTTACAAACCAAGGTAAAAAAAAATGAACAAAATCATTGGAAATTTAAAATTTTCTGAAGTTTTTGCTGAATTATACAAAAAGATATTTTATGAATGGGAATAAATATGTGCTGGGCCGGTTTTAAACGTACGTTTAAAACCGCCGCGGGGCCTGGACGCTGATAATGTCCCTCGTCTTCGGCTCGGGTCATTATCAAGCGCCCAGGCCCCAAGGCGGTTTTAAACGTAAATTTAAAATCGGCCTAGCAAATATTTATTCCCTCAGCCAAACTGTTTCTTAAATTCTTCCCTCAGGTCCAGGTCACGATCTAACTCCATGGTCGATGAAAGCAGCAGTGATAGTGGCCACAGCCGGCCACGCCATCAACACCGCCATCGTTCACGAGAAAGGTCAGATTCGAGGTCGCGATCCAGATCAAAATCCAGATCAAGATCCAGACACCGTGAGAGGCTTCACAAACACAAAAGGAGACCCAGGTCCCACTCCCAATCCAAATCACCTGACCATCGTAGGAAGGACGACAGACAAAAAGAAGATCAGAACGAGCAGCGACGTGCACCACTCACCAAGGAAGAAAAGAAGTAAGGCAAAATTGTGGCTTTCTTGGAGTTGATTCCAGGCACTATCTGATGATTCTGAAACTTGCAGACTACAAAAAAGGATAATGATTGCCAATTCCCCGATATGAAAAGATTGCTTGCGGCTCGTCCCGGAGCCAACTGCAGGCTTTCAAGTATTTCTACTTTAACTACTTGTCCTGATTTTTTTTACCTTGCTCCAGCTTTTCCTACTTTTTTCTTGAAATTCCTATTTTGTCCTACTTTTTCCTAATTTTGCCGCACAACTCCCAAAAATAATATCGCATTGATTTAGACACACTGCCATATAATAATCACACAATGAATTAGGGCTTGGGTGCAGGAGTACTGCAATTTTACTTCCAAGAGCTTAGTTGAGGATGGAGCACAAGTGTTGTGAGTACAGAACATGCCAAATGAGGCTTGTGATGCTGTGGACATGGGTGAGTATCAACAAAAACTACTTCTTAACCTCTTGCGTACGGATGCCGCAAATGTGCGCAAAAAAAACAGTGCCACCAGGCCGGATGACGCAATTGTCCGCCGTTTGTGCAGTTTCAATCGATTGTTGGATTAAACAGTGCCACCAGGCCGGATGACACCATTTGCCGCTGTTTGTGCATAGGTTACGCTTGACTGCACAAACACATTGTAGCGGTTCGCTTGGCTGCCATAACCGCCGCGGCACCCCGACGTCTCCCGTAAAATACCATACTCAAGGGGTTAACCAGGCCTCAATCTTAAGCTTTTTTTTAACTAGTCCACCGGGCAAGTTAACTGGGGTTTTTACTAGCCCGCAGAAATGTTTACTAGCCCACATTTAATGGACATTGTAAATATCCCATTAACTATAAACTCCCTACGGTGTCCAAAATATCGTATTAAAATCGGAGGATTCAGTAGAGTTGTAACTAATAAGAGATTTGTTAAACTATAAAATAGAAAAGAAATTACTGAATGATAAGGTAGTATGTTTCCTTCCACTCCCTCCGGTCAGTTTCATTTCGCGGCAAACACGGCAAAACATCATATTTCCATCGTAGCTAAGCCAGCCAAAGTCCCGCTCCCAGTCTTGTCTGTAGGCCAGTTGTCTTCTATTTTTGCTCTAGTTTGCATCGTATTCTCTTTTGCTTCCTTTTTTGGACGGATTGGATACATTTAGATATCGCCACATGACGGAAAATGTTAAGACCCAAGTGAATAAAACTTCTCACCAACCACGTACACCGGCCCGGCGCGGTACAGACCACACGCACAAATCTTCGCACGCGCGCCCCGTACCTAGCCTTTCATGCCATTTTTCATGCACTGCATGCACGGCTCATGGAATCGCTGAGGTCAAGTGCCGATGCGCATGCTCAGTATGCACGTGGAATTCCCCGGTTGGGCCCATTAATCAAAGCTGGCTTCAGTACGTACCAAAGATTGTATAGCGCCGCGTACGGCGTACGGTTCGCTGCGTCTTATAGACATTCATGACATTATTCCGCCAATATTAGTTGGCGTTTTCCTTCAAATTTACATGGGCCAAAAATGTGACGGTCCTGAATCATTTTTTTCAAACACTGATGATGTACAAAATAAAAATGTTTCAGTGTCAGCCGTATCAAAGCCGAGCATTGAGAAAAGATCCATAGTCTTTTTTGTGTGCACTTTCACAGTACTTTTCTTCCCACACCCAACCATGTCCCATGCGTACAGCATTTAGCAAAAAAGTGCCTTGATACCTTGTACAAGTCATGTGCGCTTGTGGCATCACGCGCGCATTGAATGGCATACGCACGTACACATGTTGCCATCGGGACACAAGCTAGCTGCTGTAAGACAACGAGCGGCATGCATAGCGCTAGCGCGGCGGCTCGGCATAGTATTGACTGTGCGGGACGCCGCAGCGCTGTACTCGGTCATTAAATGAAACAAGAAGATTCACTCAAACTTACCAAGAACGTTTGTTTGATTCATATTAAGCAACAGTGACAATTTTAAGCAGGTAGATATGCTTTTTTAACTAGCCCGCCGGGCAAGTTAAAGAGTGCTTTT
Organism: Hippasteria phrygiana; assembly: GCA_037893225.1. Classification (NCBI taxonomy): domain Eukaryota; kingdom Metazoa; phylum Echinodermata; class Asteroidea; order Valvatida; family Goniasteridae; genus Hippasteria; species Hippasteria phrygiana. Next base: position 67,943 of record JAZGUH010001155.1, on the reverse strand, counting down.
CACTAGCCCGCAGCAGTTTTTACTAGACATTGTACGCCGGGCTAGTGCTAAGGTCGAGGCCTGGGTTAACCCTAACCCAGCCAGACACAGCACAGTGCATCTGTGGTGACAGCTTGACCTTGCTGCACTCTGCACACAAGTCAATGTGACAAAGTATGCAATCTGATGTGTCTGGCAGGGTTTCTAGCCAAAATACCCTGGAGGGTTAGGGTTAATGCCCACAAAAGTGCTACTTTTATCCTGATTTTGTCCTCCAAAGTCCTACTTTTGTCCTGTTTATTTTGTTTTCAATTTGATCCAACCATTTTACTTTTTCACCTGGGTCTGCTTGAAAGCCTGTGTTTATTTTGTGAAATTAATTGTGATGCTATGCGTTTTTACCACATATTCCAGCAAATATTCATGTACATTTCAGCTGCCATGGAGTCGAACAAAGCAGTGTGTGGTGATTCTGATTTCCCACTCACTTCACAAAAGTTTAAATGTAGCACAGCATAGGGCTGTGCATCCAAACCAGGTACCAGGAACAGGTTCCAGAAATGGAACCAAGTACCCGTAACTGAATTAACATACTACGTACATGTAGTAATTTCTCAGACAATGAAAGAGAAAGTTTTTGAGTGCCATTAGTGGGGATTTTTCAAAATGAAAATAAGGGTACATGTATGGAAAAACAAAACGGATTAACATTTATGACACTTGCAAAAATGCGATTTACACTGTAAAGCTATAGAGCTCACTGCACACACTTGCATCTTGCTGCATTGAATTACCAATGTGGTAGTATCAACATGAGGACATTTATGAACAATATGAACAGCATTTTCTGAGATTAAATCTTTTGGATTGGCTTTTAACTGAGTACACATGCTATTTTTTCAATCGGGTACCCGATTCCCGTACTACACATAAATGCACAGCAAACGTAGCCTGTTTTGTGTGTAGAATCAAAGAATGCACTGCTGAGAAGCGTTTTGTGCAAACTCTTTAGAATCACTTCTGAGTTAAATTGGCCAATATTTTTTTGATGTCCAAAGTCTTGGTTTACTCCCCCCCAAAATAAAAAATACCTCAAAATCTTTTGATGCATTTGTCAACTTATGGCATTCTTTTGTGAGCCTTTAAACACATCCATGCATGAACAAACCGAAGTATGCACGCACAGCACTTGTTGTCATACTCGTTATTTTTAAACATTTTGTTTCACCGTCCCAGGCAAAGGAAAGAATTGTTAAAGCTGACGGAGACAGTTGAACAGAAGAGGGTCCGGCGACTGGCCAAGAAGCTTGCCAAGGATCGCAAGCGTAAGGAAGAGATGGGATGGGATGAGGAAATGATGGTAAGAATCATTTAACTTCCGCTGATTCTGACCAGGTGCCAAGTTCATGGAGCTACTGAGCACAAAAAAAGCAAAATTGAAATTGAAATTCCTCTCTGGTGTATTACCAAATGTTTTTGTTCTTTTCTCTTGCCAGGGTTATACAAATGCTGACAATCCTTTTGGAGATCCTAATCTATTAGACACGTTTGTGTGGCACAAGGTGAGAGCTCCTATTTTCCTCTCTACCCTAACCTCACATAAAGCTACAAAATACTACTAGTAGTAAACTGTAGTATTCAGTACTTTCACCTATTTGTGTACAATGCTTGTAGTAATTTTTAGTATTTGGTACTTCACCCCAAATAAAGTATGTAGTAATATGTAGTACTACTGTCTGTTGCTGGGGTTGGAGGCAAAACATGAACTACTGGTTTTCAGAGATGATACATTTTTTATGTTAGCCATCCAATTCATTGACACAGATATAATTTACCCAGTAACTTAACTGTATTACATAGAAGTAGTACTCTGTAGTTGCAAGTATCTTGACTGCTGTCATGATACACTCAATCATCAAAGACAGAGAGACTCAGCGCTACAGAATACTAAGTAGTATTTTGTAGTACACAGGTCTTCACCCCCAAATGAATGTCTACTTAGCTATCCAGTTCCCTGCTATTCCTAAGGATTTTCTTGTATCATTTTGCAAGGTGCAGTAGCTTCCAGATTTTGATATTACCACCTGTACATTTTGTTTAAATTACCGCCTTTCACAAAATGTCAGTCCATGAACAAATACATGTAAATGTGAAGTCCAGATTGTCATTTGTGACCCGCTCTGGAAAAAGGTATATTATGTCGCAAAATATGAAAAATGAGTTCCATGCATGTTTGGAAAGCCCGCAATGTAAGCTTTCATTTGGTACATGACAGAGCTCCAAAGCCCTTTCCGTTCTGGAGATATCGCGTTTTTGCATATTAATTAGTTCTATGGAGTTCAAATGACACAACAGAGAAAACAGGCTTTGAAATAGCTAGTTCTAATACAATGCAATAGAACAATGCACTCTAAAAAGGTTATTTTTTCACTTTATTCACTGAAATCAACATTGTTGTGCACCAAACCTGAAACTTTAGATATTTAAGATGTCATTAAATACAAAAACTAAAAATACATTTTGACAAAATGTTTTACCCTCTAAACGTTGAAAGGGCCATTACACGTAAATGCATAGCGCGACTTATATCACCTTTTTCTGGAGCGGGTCACATTTTGTCTGACACATTGGTCCTCAAATGGTTTTCCTACCTGGCTACCCCCATACATTTTCCCTATTAAGCAAAGTCTGTTTACTGGCCATTTAACTCTGTGTCTGAGTTTTGGCAGTCAGCTTTTTATTAACTTTCGTAAGAACTAAGTAGATTAATCTTTTGAGGATTATTTATCTCTATTTATCTCTATTTATCTCTTTTTAAGAGCTAGGGGGAGGGGGCAAGGGTAGAGGGCAACATGTCCTCCTGTAGAAAATTATTTTCCCCCACAGAATTGTTTTCCTGCAAGAATGCTTGAACAAAGCAAAATGTAACATGTTTTTGAAATATTTTGTCTGGATAAAAAATCGGGGAAAACTTTGTTTTCAGAAAAAAATTAAAAGTTGGTTTTTGGGCATGTTATGATTTCATAAGTCGGTTTTTATATTCATAGAAAAATGACACAGCTGGACTCGGTGGTCTGGAGCATGAACAATTGAAAGGAATGATGAAGAGCAAGCAAGTAGAGAACCGGGTAAGATTAGCAGTTCAAAGTGACAAATATGATAACGGGGAGTGAAAACCTGTTCGTGAACGGTGTTCACGTGTTGCTTCTTGATTCGTGTTGAGTGAACAAAAGAACGAACAAATTATGAATTTTTAAATCGTATTTTAGAACTGAACTGTCATTTCTCTCAACTTTATTTTTTATCACATGATCCCTTTTTTTCGTCGTGCTTGTCATGAATTGTGATGTGAAGTGTTAAGTTTGAAATTAATATGTACTTTAAAGCGTTACTGATTCACATTTGTGCGATCTTTGAATTGAAGTTCGAACTGCAAAAAGTGAAGCAGAGGAGAATTGAAAGGGAGAAAGAAAGAGAACAGCGGGAAAAGGAACTGGTAAGTAGTTTGTTTGGAAATGGTAAACAGCTGGGCCCAATTTCATGGCGCTGCTTACCGTTAGCGAAAAATCCCCGCTTACTGTAGCAGAAAATTCTGTGCTTACGGCAAGCGTATTCCACGCGTTAGCGGGGAATTTTGGCTCCCGAGCATGCGTACATCCTGTAACTAAGGATTCTGTGCTTACAGGGTTAGTGCAGATTTTTCCCGCTAGCGCTGTTAGCACAAAATGGTGATCGTAAGCGCGGAAAGCTGTGGTTAGCAGAGCCATGAAATTGGGCCCTGGTGGTAGCTGTGTGAATAAGGGAATAAATATGTGCTAGGCCGGTTTTAAATAACTGCCTTGGGTCCTGGACGCTTGATAATGACCTGAGTCGAAGGCGAGGGTCATTATCAGCATCCAGGCCCCAAGGCGGTTTTAAACGTACTTGTTTAAAACCGGCCCAGCACATATTTATTCCCATTCATAAAATACCTGTTTGTGTAATTCAGCCAAAACCTCCGAAAATTATCAATTTCCAATGATTTTGTAAATTTTTTTTACCTTGGTTTGTAAAACACCCCTTTAGCTATTTAATGGTTCGTGCCTCAAGCGAGTAGTGCTAAAAATTTCCTTATATGGAAATTGACGCGCGCGTGACACGTGGCGTGATGTGGCACAGAACGCAGCAGTGCCGGTGTAGTGTGAAATTATGGACTCTAAATACGGGCTCATTGGTAGTATTGCGCTTGCGTAATTGGGAGAATGACTGTTCGTACGAGTGTTTAACCAATAAAAGGAACCAGATTTCATTTGGAGTCTAAATTTCATGTGACACCAGAAAAAGTGTTTAAAACCGGTTGGTATTTTATCGGCAGTTTAAAACCACCCATGTGACGGGCTCTCGACCAATAGGAATGGGTAAACGGGTATTTATATAGACTGGCTGTCGGTGGTTTAAAGAGGATATTTACTGCAGTAGGTGCCTTGTTTGGTTGCAGTACTTAAAAGTTGAATCTGTTTTGTCCTTCGTTTGGGTTGTATCATCCTAAAAAAAAAATGTTCAAATTGAAATGTTATTTTATAATATCGTCAAACAAACCACAAAGAAAACTGGCAGGAGCGGGATTTGAACCTGCAACCGTACCAGTGCTCTACCAACTGAGCTATCTTGTTCTATGTTGGTGGCCTCCCAAATTGTCATTGTCTTTGTTGGGGGGGGGCACTAGCAGGAAGACTCCCCTCCCCACTCCTGCCCCAAACAAGGTAGCTCAGTTGGACGAGCGCTGGCACGGTATTCCGGAGGTCGCAGGTTCGAATTCCGCTCCTGCCAATTTGCTTTGTTTACTTTGAAAGTTGAATGACTAATTTGTCTAATTAGAGAAGCTTTGAGCTTTCCAATGAAACATTCCAAGTCTGACAACAAGTAACAGATTTAAGAAGTTTCAAATATTAATTTCTTCAGAATTAATGTGTATCAAATTTCCCGCATAAAAAAAAAATTTTTTGGAGGACAGAGATAGAGCGCAAAGTGTAGTAAATGTAGTAAGTACATTTTTTGTCCATAACTCATTAGCAGAGAGAGAGCCATTCAATTCAAATTTTCAGTCAGGGCAGAGTATAAGCCTAGCAGGTGTGCGTATTATTTGTACTCATGTGTTGCAGAACGTACAGGTAATGTTTATCAATTGAGTTTGTCTGCTGCCGATGATTTCAGAGTCAAGTGAGTGTTAATGAAAACAGATACGTAATAGTACATTGCATTTAATGACAAAAGATGTGAGTAAGATTATTTATTTTAATCAAGTTGACAATGACCTCTCGATTTTCTTCCGCCTATAGGAGGAGTTACAGAGGATGAGAGAGGCAGAATCATTCAAAGAATGGGAAAAACAAGAAGACAGTGTAAGTATCAAGAACAAGGTTTAGCAGAAGGCAAAAGGGTTTTTACATAGTTGTTAGAAATATGTGACCCGCTCTGCAAAAAGGGCACTTATGTTGCAAAATTTGAAAATAGTGTTTTATATATAGCTGGAAAGGCCATTTTATAAGCTTTCATATGGTATATTTCTGAGGTCTCTAGCATTTTGCAATCACGAGATATTTGGAAATTTGCATGTTTGTTTTCAGGAATTTCTTGAAATGACTTAAGGAGAAACAAGCTATTTAAAAAAACAAAAAGCAAAGCAATAGATGGAAGCACTCGACAAAAACACATTCTTTTTCCAACTTTATTCACTGAAATCAAAGATTTTGGTTATGAAGTAGAATAAATAGGTAGCAAAAAATTCCCTCCCTTCAAAATAAATTGTTTGAAGAATTTTTCACCCTCTTCACATTGAACGGCACATAACTCGTAAAAGCATACAGCGACTTATGTGCCCTTTTTGCAGAGCGGGTCACATATAGTAAGATTTATTGGCCAAAAAATGTATCCAACCCAGTGATATTAAATGACCGAAGCACCATTTCCATGTGTGGTGAACCCACTGGGCGCTTCCATGTCTGTGCACTGCATTAAAATGACATCATCACTGTTACTTTTTGTCAATCAAATTGTTTCACAAATGTGACCTGTTCCCACGAAATGGGGATTAAGTAGCAAAATTTGAAAATTAAGATTATGGTAATTCCTAAAAATACAGGAGATATTGTGTGCTGTGGTATCTCGTTCCTAGCCCCTGATACAATCTTTTAAAATTATCAGAGTCTTGACCCCTTGTTTTGAGAAAAATGAAGCTCTAAGTTTGTGATCTCTGCACACTTGAACCAGACTTCAAAAAAGAAATCATCCCCCCAACAACATTTGTGAAGAGATTCAGTTTAAAATCTTTGGGATATGATAGAATAGAGTTTTATTAAATACACAGTTGTTAAAATCCCAAAATTTACTTTTCAGTGAAAAGATTTTGTTTCTGATTGTAACTCAGAAAGCCACAGTGCGACTTGATTCTCATTTTGTGCTGTCGTATCCATTACAAAAAACCCCAGATGTTTGAAGATATAGTCATTTCTAAAGCAATTTTATTTTTAACATTCTGGTGTGTATCAAAATATTTTGGAAGCATTGTACTTTAATGACTTGTTTTGTCTTGACCTTGATAAGTGCACAAACAGACCAAGAGCTTGTAATTTAACCCTAACCTACCTAAATCCATCAAAATCCAAACCCTGTTTTGGAGGATTTCGGCGGATTCAGGATACCTCCATATTGAAAACTGGGGGATTTTGATGGATTGAGGATTGTAAAAGCCTAGCGGTACTGCAGGATTTTGATGGATTCAGGATACCTCCATATTGAGCAGTCACCAAACCAACTTTTTGTGCATGACAAAATAGGTGGATTTTGGCGGATTCAGGATACTTTCTAGTAAAGTTACCCAAGGGGTTAGGGTTAATATAGGTCTGTGGTTACACCCCACCGTGATGATGTTCCCTCATACCTATAGATTGAAGGATTTATAATTCCAGCTTGTACTGATAGCATTATTCAATCTTTCTTTTCTCCAGTTCCATTTGCATCAGGCAAAGCTGCGGTCAAAGATAAGAATTCAAGACGGCAGAGGTAAACTTTGTATTTGGTTTCAAGGCAGCCTGTAGTATTGTTTTTTGTGTGTTTATGGTGTGTATTGAGGACAGGGAACAAAAGAATGACATACAAGGACAAAAGGTCCTCAGTTGTCGTTCTGTCCTCAGTTGAAAACATGCACAAAACCAGTGTGAGGGATGGAAAAAGGTTGAGGTAACAAGAGGTAGCCAGCAGGGGAACGGGAAGTCCTCGGTAATTCGGTATTGCAAAGAGTGCTTCCATGTGAGTTGGTTGTCTTTATAGCTTAGTTGGTAGAGCGCTGGTACTGTATTCCGGAGATCGCAGGTTCAAATCCCGCTCCTGCCAGTTTTCTTTGTTCACTTTGAAAATTTGCTCAGCAATTCCATGAAATAATGCCAATACGGGTTTTAGTTGATATTTAGTTTATTTTGAAATTGGGAAAAAAATATTGCTTCATGTGTTAGACTGTAAATCATTATACCCATACAAATATGCTGAGCCACGACAATTTGCTTTAAACCTTTGTGGTTTTGTGCTGTGTTCTCGTTTTCCAGCCAAACCGATTGACCTGCTTGCCCAGTATGTCAGCGCCGATGCAGATGATGATCTTTCCCTCGAGATGCAAGAACCTTACAATGTCCTCAGGGTATTAAACTGTTTCCTTTTTCATTTCATTGTCACTAATAAAATGACCTCATTGCCGTCACTTTTTTTCATTCAAATTGTTCATGAAAATCTATTCATGAACCCTAACCTTCGCAAATCCTCCAAAATCCTCTTTGCCATATGGAGGAATTTGGAGGATTGAGGGTCTTTGGAAGTTGAAGGCATCAGATGATTTTGCAGGATCGAGGGTATCAGAGGATTTTGCCTCTGGAGGAAAATGGAGGATCCAGGTCATCAGGCCCAATCTGATGCTGGTTGATTTCGGAGGATTGAGGTTACTGGGGTGTTTATCCAAAACCCACTGAAGGATTTTGCAGGATTCAGGCAGTGGTCCCCATTAGAAGATATTGGAGGATTCAGGTTACATCAGGAGTTAGGGTTAAAAAAAGAGATGTTTGAAGATATAGCCATTTCTGAAGCAATTTCAGTTTTAATATTCTTGTATTTATCAAAATAATTGAAAAACCATTGTGATTTATCAACTTGTTTTGTCTTGATCTTGATAAAGGTCAACTCAACTTGAGTCAATTGAGAAATAATTCAACCTGGTCCCGAGTCACAGAATTCCTTAACTTGAAAAAACTGGAACTTTGCAACTCATCTTGACTTGAGATCACTGCTGTGACTCAACCAAGTCTCTTTAGCTGAGTGACTGGTTACGGCTACGTCTATGGCTACTTGCAGGGACTGACCATATTGCCTTGAGTCGAGCCACTACTGTGACTCAACTAAGTCTCTTTAGATAAATGACTGGTTACAGTTAACCCTTTGGCTTGACTCATCACTACTGTGACTCAACTAAGTCTCTTTAGATAAATGACTGGTTACAGTTAACCCTTTGGCTTAACTAATCATTCAACTAGTTGACTCAACCAAGTCTTTTTAGCTGAGTGACTGATAATGGCTAAGCCTGTGGCTACTCCTTGCAGGGACTGACCATATCAGACTTAGAGGATCTCCTAGAGGACATCATCGTGTACAAAGAGCTGGAGAATGATAGCAATCTGGAGTTCTGGAAAGACATGACGGTCATCGCCGAGGATGAACTGGCCAAACTTAAGAAGATCAGCCCAGAGGGCCAAGGTGAGTCCCAACAAATACCCTCTGGGTATGCGTTTCATAGAAATATACAAATATAACATGGTTTGAGGTTGGACAGTCAATACCACTTCTCCAAGGTACAGGAAGTTGACAAACAAGTTCCCAAGGCAAAAATTAGTCTGTCCACTTCTGATACCAATGAGAGCTAAATAAGACTGTCCGCGGAAAGTATCTCATACACATTCCGTTACCACTTTTTGTAATTTATGGAGCCTGGAAAAAGAAATGTCATGTAACTGTAATAACTCTAACAGTGAAGCTTCAAATATAGTACTTTTATTACAATTCTGTGATAGTTCCGTGACCCCTGTGTGATAGTTCCGTGACCCCATGTGATAGTTTCATGACCCCATGTGATAGTTTCGTGACCCCATGTGATAGTTTCGTGACCCATGTGATAGTTTCGTGACCCATGTGATAGTTTCGTGACCCATGTGATAGTTTTATGACCCCATGTGATAGTTTTATGACCCCATGTGATAGTTTTAGAACCCCCATGAGATAGTTTCATGACCCCATGTGATAGCTCCATGACCCTGTGTGATCGTGTAACCGAGCAGATAACCAAGAAGTGTATTTTGAAGGGGCTCAGATGAGTCTCTCTCAGGTGGTTGTGATAGCCTGAGAGGGCAGGGAGTAGACTATCAGATGAAACTTGTCAAAGAGCAGAAACACCATTGTAGGGTCTCTAGAGGATTTATTCAGAGCTGCCAACCAGTACGGATTTTCCATATTTTGTATGCAAATTCACGTAAAATACGGAAGTAGGAATTTTTGTTTATAAATACCGATTTTGTGAAAACCGATCATAATAATGTTTTGTCATGCATGTTATGCTATTATACTGCGTGTGTACAGGCTCATTATTGTGATCCCAACCGAACGGATGCAACTTTACCTTTGAAAATTTGAAAATAAGGAGACGGTCCATCTGGCGTGTGGGTTCGTTAAACTCACCAGGTACACAGCATGCATAGCATGACCTCAGAAAACAATCAAATTTTTTTATGTAAAGTTTAAATTTCATGCAAAAAGTATGGATTTTCTGAGCAAAATACTGATTTTTTCCTTTCTGAATACTGAAATGAGTTTGAAAAGGCTGGCAGCTGTTTATTGTCAAAAACTCTACACTTATGCACAGTGAGGCAAAAAGGGGGACATTGGGCCAAAATCTGACCATCTCAAAATGCTTGAAAACTGCTGTTATTAGATAGGGAAGACTCTTGGGGTCATTTTACTTTTTAGATCAACTCTCTAGCCCATCGGGAGCCGGTTTTATTGAATTTTAAAGTCCAGAGAAACAAAAACGTCCGGAAATAAATATAATAAATAAATATTTTAAAATTATGTGTAGAATAATTTTAGAAATTACAATAAATTCCCAAAACATACTGCAAACCTTTGTATGGTTTCTACCAATCCTGGAGGTATTTATTGACTAGAATATACCAACAATTTTTTTCTCCAAAATTACTTCTATGGGTGCTGTCTTTGGTCTTAAACCAAAAAAAAGTCAAATTTCCTTCTTTTAGCCCTAAACGCCTCATTGTGTTTATGGCTGCACATTATACCATGTTGACTTGCCTTGCTTGTAGGATACTGGACTTGTAAGTGCACAAGTCAAGCAAAGAGAGAAGGCGAGGAAGGCAGGGTGGAGGAAAGAGACAGGTCTTAAGAAAATGAGGGCATTTAAGTGTTAGCCCAGTTCCCATAAGATGATGCCATTTCTGACCACTACAATAAGATGCTATGGTCAGTGTGGGAGAATACCCTATGACATCATGACACTGGGGACACTCACTCAAGTAATGCCGAATGTCCGGTTGACGTGGTTACCTAAAAAATGAGATGGGAATGACGTCTGGTGCCTTGCCTTAATTTCTGAGGACCACCTGTTACTCTGCCAAACATTCTTTCCCAGACATGGAGGCTTCCTAGTCCTTATGCAGGGCATCAATTTGATTTGTTACAATTTTCCATTTGTCTCTGTCAGATGGTGCTGACCGGAGGGAAGGGATCAACGTCTCTGTCAGTAGCGAGGTGACGGAGGTATTCCGAGGCAAGAAACACAGTCAGCTGCTGGCTTTGAAAGAGCAGATTATGCGTCGGATCAAGAGCGGCGATGCCACTGTGGACATTGGTGAGTTCATGCTGTTACATTCATATATAATATTTGTGACCCGCTCTGGAAAAAGGTATATTATGTCGCAAAACATGAAAAGTGAGTTTTATGTATGTTTGGAAAGCCCGCAATGTAAACTTTCATTTAGTACATGATAGAGCTCCAAAGCCCTTTCCGTTCTGGAGATATCGCGTTTTTGCATATAAATTAGTTCTATGGAGTTCAAATTGCACAACAGAGAAAACAGGCTTCGAAATAGCTAGTTCTAATACAATGCAATGCAACAATGCACTCTAAAAAGGTTATTATTTCACTTTATTCACTGACATCAACATTGTTGTGCACTAAACCTGAAATTTTTGATATTTAAGATGTCATTAAAGACAAAAAACAAAAAATGAATTTTGACGAAAATTTTTACCCTTTCAACATTGAAAGGGCCATTACATGTAAATGCATAGCGCGACTTATATCACCTTTTTCTGGAGCGGGTCACATTTGTGGTCTGGTACGACGATATGGGCTGAAAGTAGCAAAAATTGAAAACTCGGGTTATATCAGATCTGCCAACCAGTACGGATTTTTCCTATTTCGTATGGAAATTCACGAAAGGATGCAACTTTAGCTCTGAAAATAAGCGGCGCGTCGGTTGGTTAAACTCACCAAGCACACGACATGCACGTATAGCATGAGCTCAGAAAAGAACAGGAGTTCTGGAGTTGGAAGAGCAAAGGTCACCTTTTCCAAGAGGGGATATATCAGTGAAGAGAATGTCCTCTGCGAATGCGGAATTGAACCACAGTCCATGCAGCATCTACTGAGTTGCCCGCTGCTGGACCAGCCTTGTACAAATTTGGACTTAGCAGAATATAATGAGATTGGACAATTTTGCGTTCAGCATTGGCTGAACAAAATCTAAGATATATTTAATTTTTGCTGTTTCTGGACACACTAAGAAGAAGAACCCAAAATCGACTTCATGCTGAAAACAAATTATATTTTTTCAAAAAGCAATAGTGCAACTTTTAACTCATTTTAGAGGGTCATGTCACATTTAACTTCACTTCTGAAAAAAGAAAAGAAACTTGTACATTTTGATGAGGTTATAAATGATATGATTCGCAGATACTTCCTAAAACACATGGTTGATAAGGAGATTCAAGGTAAAACACATGGCCTAGAAGGTGACACTTACTTGCACCCAATTTCATGGAGCTACTTAGTAGGAGAATTAAAAAATCAAAATCAATGGAGCACCGGCGTACTGTAGTAAACAGTCACTTTTTACTAAAATTTAAATTACTACCCCCTGGGGGGTCAAAAAATCAAAAATGTTTAAAGTTCCTACATGACCATATGCTAGATAACCCCATAGAGTCCCCATAGCTAGTCATGTTTTATTCACCTGTAGATAATTAGACAAAACACCATAGGTTGATGACCTCCATATGTTTTATGCACTGTATGTTTTGTGCACAGTGGGCTGACCTCCATATGTTTGTGCACTGTATGTTTTAGTGGGGCTGGCTGCAACCCAGGTGTCTGGTGTCTCTCTCAGCTGCAGAGCCAAGATTGACATCGCTGGATTATTTTGACCAATAAACACCATTACTGGACAAAGGGGTGGGCCTTCCAGAGGAAGTTTAGTGGTACGCTAACTCTTGGCAGCTTGCCAAGGGCTTTAGACTATCCGGGGTCAGTATCCTCAAAGCACCCTCTTGGGAAATTGCCAGACTGTCTGGGGCATTATTGGGGGGGGGGAGAGGGCAAAATAGATCAAGAAACTGTGGGAAGATAATTATCTACAAAATACGCTGTATGTAAGTACGCTGTACTGTCGCGCGCAGTACGTGGGTGTGAGAGTTGCTGAATTTTGTCCTGGTGCCCGTAGGGTTTTAATTAAGAGGGCTTTGGCAGTTTCAAGAGTGAATTTGTGACACCATTTCCTTTTTCCAATGTCAGGTTACTGGGAATCCCTGCTTCAACAGCTTAATGCCCACATGGCACGAGCAAGATTGAAGGAACAACATCAAGAGAAACTCAAGAAGAAATTGGCCGCACTCCGGCAACAGGTATGGTGGAAGACAGTCAATTCCATTTATAATCAGTGACCTGACATCACCAAATGGTTGAAAATTGTGATTGTTGTATTTCCTGAAAATACCTGTAGTAAGCTTTAGTTCGATGTAGTTTGCATTGCTGTAGCTCATTTGCGGGCCCTGCTATAACTTTTTGAAGTTGTCAGAGTCTTGACCCCTTGTTTTGTGAAAATAAAGCGCAAAGAAATAACTCCCCCACAAAATATTTTGAAATATTTCGAGATTGAATTTAGTTAAAACTATTAAAACTGTGATATGGCAGAATAGGATTTTTCAGATGTATAAATGTTAAAAATTAATCCTAATATCCCGACTGTTGTTACCTAACACACCCCCCCCCCCCCCCCCCCCCCAATGACCAACACAAAAGAGAGGGGGGGTGGGGTTTCCTCCATCCCATTTCTTGCTTCAAATGCAAATATTTCTAGTTTGTTGCAGTCCGGCTGTGGACAAAGAACCCTATTAGTTGAGGTCTTGCTGCAATGAATGTTTATGTCTGGCTTGAAACACTTTAATTCCCCATTGACCACTGAGATGGATTAGCCAGACAGCCAGGGGATTAAGGATCTGGCAATGGGATTTTGTGTAAAGCAGTCACAGTCCAGGACCACACACTCCTCATGAATATTGCAGTAGTGTACATGTACTGTATATGTTCAAGGACAAGAGGAGAAAGAAAATACAAAGGAATCTTTCTTGTCCTTTGGAGTCGGTCTTTTGTTAAAATTGGTCCTCGGATGTAAAAATACGTGCTTAGTCTATTGGGTTGTGTTAACAATAGGAAATACAAAGCATTGTCCTCAGTAGTATAGAAAAACACGACCGCGTAAACCTGCCTTTGTGTCCTGACCTGTTTAGAATGAGCTCATTATATCAGCTGGGCGTTAATACTAGTACTGAAAATACAGCGTTACTGCAGTTGATACTGCTTTCAAACAACATGAAATAATTCCTTACTACGGATCAAAGAAATAAATCATTTTCAAGAACGCCTTTCCTGATTAAATGTATTATCCTGCAGCAAGGGGTGGTTTCTGATCCCAGGGCTGCCTCCTCTGACGGTCCCGCTCCCCAAAGCCACGACCCAAGCGAGATTCAGCTCCCATCGGATTCCGACGGTGAGGATCACGAGATTAGAAAGCGCACTAAGAAGGAACCAGAGACAGCAGGTGGTGCCGGTGCCAGCCAGACAGACGATGGAGAGCCAAGCAAGCTAGCTGCTGGAGAGTAAGTTAAACAGGGATGGTTGGTCCTGCAGTTACAGCCGGAAAAGATTAGCCTGGCAAGACTCTCTCATGTCTACCATTTTTAACGTGGCCCATTATAAACCCTCCTACTATTATAACTAACACAACCTATCGACAAAACCAAATCCTCTCCTCTCCCACAGCTTGTGTGTCTCAACCTGTCACTCGATAGGGTTTGATAGATAGCATATTTTAGTTGGCTCCAATTTGGTACCTGGAGAGGGAGGTTTAATGGTAATATACCACAGTTGCTTTTGCTGTAATTTTCAGAAATAGATGGTTTGTTGGGTTAGTACTTTATAGCAAATATTATTGCAATGACCTGTTTGAAGTTTTATGTTCATAGATGCTTGAAAACCAAGAACAAAATGCTGTTCTTGTAGTTTGGTTCCCTGTCCCTACTTCAAACGAACCAGAGCAATTTATAGACATCAGGGAATTGTCAGGTCAGGGAACCAGATTAGCTGGCTTGAACCCGTTCATGGATGTATAACCGATTGCAAACAAAATGTGGACTACCTAAATTTGGTAAATTGGGGGCAGTCAGGTTTTTTTCCAACGATGGTCTAAGGTATGGTCAGGGAACCAGTCTACTAGAACATAATTTGTCTCTGTTTTCCCAGCACCTATGACCACAGAACTTTAAATAGGTCAGTGTTACAGTATTTGCTAGCACGCTATAAAATACTAATATCCATTTATTTCTGAAAATTACAGCAAAAGCGAATGGTGTATACTACATTTAAAGCTCCTTTCAATTGTATCCCAAAGTTTTATGACTGAATTCAATCTCGAAATGTTTTTGGGGAATTTTTTTTTGCATTGAGTAAAGTCTAAACAGATCACTGACTTTGAACTCTATTTTCTGAAAACAAGTGGTCATCACTCCAGCATCTTCAAAGGGTTCTAGTGTGGTCTAGGAATAAGCTGCAGTAATATGCCATACATCAAATGAAACCTTATTGCCTGTATGTTCAGGAAATACCATAATCGCTACTTTTGACCTATGTTGTTGTGCCAGGTCATAATTGAGATAAATGTCCACAAAAATGCAAGTCAGAAGCAAGCAAAGTTAACCTTGAATACGAATGACGGCCATAGCTGCAGTTTGAAAAGGACCATCTGGCCGGTTGACGTCTATAGGTGCATTCCTGCACATACTCAATCCATTCATGTTTCAACTATATTATTCTTGAATGGGAGTGTAGTGAATAGACAGAGCTTTTCAAACATGTCAAACAATGTCATTTACACGAAAGGTGAGCTCCAAGTGTGATGAATAGGACCACTCTATTCAGTGTGGTGCCTATTGTTTGCATTTACACTAGATTGCACAGCCCTGAGCATACCAGCTCCCCATCAAGAACAGCCAGACGCAAGGGGTTAAACACCCCCTCCAAAGAAAAATTCAGCAATATACAAATTCTCACAAGACTGAGCTATTAAAGCATTCATTTTGGATGACCTTGTAGACCGGAGTCCGTCTTGACTCAGGCTGACCTTGAGGAAGAGTGCTTTGTGGAGTATGACAAGGGAGACTACAGCCCCAGACTGATTGACCTCAAGACCCTTCCCCCAGAGACGCTGATCTTTGACCCGGAGGAGGACAAGGTCAAACTGCAGCGTGTACGACAGCAGCTCATCACCACTGGAACTGTGGAGGTGGGTAGATACACTGCTTGACAAGTCTGGTTCCCTGACCTGGTCCTTATACCAACAGGGCCCAATTTCATGGCTCTGCTTACCCTTAGCGAAAAATCCCCGCTTACTGTAGCAGAAAATTCTGTGCTTACGGCAAGTGTATTTCATGCGTTAGCGGGGAATTTTGGCTCCTGAGCATGCGTACATCCCGTAACTAAGGATTCTGTGCTTACAGGGTTAGCGCAGAATTTTTCCGCTAGCGCTGTTAGCGCAAAATGGTGATCGTAAGCGCGGAAAGCTGTGGTTAGCAGAGCCATGAAATTGGGCCCAGAAAGAGCTTGTACAGATCTCTATTTAGTTTAGTTTATTCATTTCACCAATTCGCAGCCGAAAAGGCTGAATTGCACAGTGCCCCAACAATAAAAACACATCTTTCTAATGGTGCTATCAAATTCTTGTCACCGTTATGATATTTAAAAAAAACTCAATCCGAACTTTGTATGGAGTGCCATTTGTTGATATAAGAAACAAGTTTCCTGTTTGATAAAGTGGGCCAGAAGAGAAAACAGCCATAACTTGGCTATTTTAGCAGTTATGACTTTTATTTTCACACCATTTGAAAGAGTAATTTTTTGCACATTTTTCGCACACTTTACGCACATTCACCTTCTCAATCAACTCTCGAGGGTGAAATCTTTGGTTGAAAATACAACCATTCAGCAAGCAGCCGGCTGCTTTTTCTGCTTGAGTTGTTCACGCTTGACTGAACTGGGGGAAGATAAGCCAATAAACAATGTGGTACTGAAATGGTTAAAGAAACCTTTTGGCTGTACTGCAAAACTACTGTACTATTCAACTGCCAGTGATCTTGTGCTTATTATAGAACACGATGGAATCTGAGTTTATCAAGAAAGCCCGAGCTGGTATGGATTCTGAAGAGACTACGTTTGCTGTGGAAGTGGACGTCCAGAATAAACCGTACCTGTGGTCGGATAAGTACCGCCCACGCAAACCTCGCTTTTTCAACAGAGTGCATACGGTAAGTTAGTCCAACTGTTTATACTGGTATATTGTTAAACCAGTGATCATACCTTTTTTGTCCAGAATCCCTGAAAAACCAAGTCATAAGATTTAAAAATGAGAGCAAAGTGTGCCTGGGAAGTGGGGCATAGTAGGTAGGCTGTGATGGTTGTAACAATAGCCGATCCCCTCAACAAAGCAAAATTTAGACAGCAAATATTTCTCATAGCCCAGTATGGAATATTCGATCCAACCCAGTTTTGAATAATTGAATACTAAGTTAATCGAAAACGAACAGCCCTACTCCCCCCCCCCCCCCCTCTTGCTGTTCTTGATTGAGAAATATTATTGTCTACATTTCAGGGTTTTGAGTGGAATAAATACAACCAGACGCATTATGACATGGACAACCCACCACCCAAAGTGGTCCAAGGTTACAAGTTCAATGTAAGTATTCTTACAAACGTTCCATTAAGCATGATATTTATCCTGGAATAAACTACAAGGGAAACTAAATGAGCAATTTAGTCATTTGTTAGAGTGAAGAAAGAAAATTCAAAAGAGCGGGATTTAAACTCCCAATCTCTGCAACACCATAACATGGTCTCACCGATGGGATAATTTCTCCGGAATCTGTTGAAGAATTATCCTCTGTTTAGATCTGGGCCCAGGAAAACCGTAAGGGTGGTAGGGTTGGCAATTCAAAATGTCACCAACCCCACCACCTCTGACCGTAACCCTTTTGCCTAGAGTGGCTTTTAGCCTTGTCTTGTGTGATTTCAATAAACTTTCCCCCAGTACAGGGAGAAATGTTTACAATGGGTGTATGATTTAGTTCATATGTCAAAGTAAAAGTCAAGTTATTTTACACTCATTAGCACGATATAACAAAACAACTGCTGATTGCTGGGTTTTCTAGCCTTGTCGACAATGCCCCGAGGTGTAATAAACACCACTTCCTAATAGTCAGTAGTTCTCACATGCTTTGCCAGGCAGTAAACAGTTTCGGGATGGCGACTGTTTTTCCGCTTATTTTGTTTTTAATATCTGAACTGTTTTTCTCAATAGTTTCAGTGTGATTATTGGAAAGGTATCCTGTGCGATGTTGTACAAGTGTGTCCTTAATCCTAACTACCCCAATCCTTACAAACCCCAACAGTATGTTGTGTTGAATTTAGATGGGTTCAGGACTTTGCGCCTTGGCACTATTACTTTACATTCAGCTACGGTGCACCATTTTGTCCAAGTCTAAAGAATGTGCCACAGGTAAACTGTACAGTGTTGGATTTTGACAGGTTGAGGACACTTCTTAGTAAAAATGCCTAGGGGGTAAGGGTTAACCAGATCACGGGGGGATTATTTTGACATTGACCGGGATTATTTTTCACGAGCCTGGGTGCCAGACGGGTTCAGGCCGTCATCTGCGGGTAGCACACCCTGATATTTCCGGCCTCGCTCGCTGCGAGCGGGTCGCTGACAGATATTTCGGGCATCGCTCGAGTACGTGTTTATCCATCATCCGTTCCGAATACCGCAAAACCTTTGCGTGTAAACACATCCAACGCAAACTGGTTAATGCTTCCTGATGACCGTTTTGCCCTTCATTCTTGTAGATATTTTACCCCGATCTTATTGACAAACGAAAGACACCCGAGTACATCCTGACACCTTCCCCTGAGAATGAGGACTTTGCCGTCCTCCAATTCCACACTGGCCCACCATATGAGGTAAGAGGTTGTAATTGTCCAGCACTGGAGTGCAGACAAAAATGAAAAAAGGTTCAACAAAAACCCAAGTTAATTTGTAGCAGTTGTAATGAGTAATATCAGTCATCAGTCGGGAGAATAAAAAATTTTTGCTATTGGATCATGTCATTTGTGGTCAAGATATTTTTCTTCATGGAATTGGGATATGCAACCAAGTTAATCTTACCGACTGCTCTTTTTGCTCTGATCACAGTTTAATGTTTCTTCCAGAGAAACACTTAGGTTATTATTTAGGACTTCATGCACACAAAATTTGACATTAGTTTTTGTAGTCTCACGGTAAGTTAGTCATCAATTTGTTCCACAAAGCCGACTTAATCGCTTCTTCTGGTTGCTTTACAGCTTTAGTCAGGCCAACCCAAACTCTCCTTTCAATCCAAGTTGTCTTTTCTTTTCAGACTTCCCCTACAACCAACTTTTTTCCTCAACAAAACTTTGTACAAATTGTACAAACCAATTTTGTGACGTAAAATAACTTGCATCCACTTCAATCAAGTGTGTATTGGGATTCTTGTTTACTAAAGGAGTGCCTAAAACTAAAAAGTTTCATTGCTTAGAAAGTTACAACTGGAACATCGGCAACGTGCATTTTTCATACTAGGAAAAGCCTGGAAACACCAGGCGATTCCATATTGGAAAGATTGGTCCATCAGTGCGCGTGCACACTTCTTTGTAAATGCCTTGTTCCGGAACAAGAATTTTCCAAATTTTGAGATGCCTCCTGAGACCTGTACATTTTCTGTTCTCGTTCCAAGATGAGTAAGCCTAACCTGGATTTAAAACCAAAATCTTGTAATATTTACTCCTTGTGTCCGGCTGTTATTGATGGGACTGGTATGCCAGGATTGGGGCTGTGCGGCAAAGTGTAAATGCAAACAATAGGCACCACACTGAATAGAGTGGTCCTATTCATTGCACTTGGAGGCCCCCCCCCCCCCCCCCCCCCCCTCAAGTGAATGAAAGCTCTATCTATTAATTGCACTCCAGAGATGTATTCGAGTCCTTCACAAGTCCCTGCAAGTCCATCACAAGCGCTCCAGTCTTAATCCCAATGGCAAGGTATTCAAATGAGCTTTGACAAAGGCATTCCTTTGTCATTGTTCATCCAGTTACTTGTAACCAGCTTTATGAAAGGACTTCTGACTGGACTTGCCGGAACTCCAGTACAACTCTGTTAAACTCCCATTAAAGAATAATATAGTTGAAACATGAATGGATTGAGTATGCACAGGCATGCGCATGTAGACGATAACCTGGCAAGTGGTCTTTTGCAAACCATGGCTATGGCCATTGTCCAGTAGTTTTTGTGTACCCAAAGTGGCTTTTCCCCCCAAACATTCTGAAACACTCCCCGTCTGTCACATTACTCCTCCAGGACATTGCCTTCAAGATCGTCAACCGCGAGTGGGAGTACTCGCATCGTCACGGCTTCCGTTGTCAGTTCAACAACAGCATATTCCAGCTGTGGTTCCGCTTCAAACGCTACCGCTACAGAAGATGAGATTGATGATGGACGATTCAGCCAGTCTGTCTGGCATGGTGTAGGAAGTATCTTTTATTTGGTTTTTCTGTCCGGAGCTGGCCTGTGCTTTGATGCAACTTTTTCATGACAGCATGCCTTTTACAATAGCTGTGGAAAGTGGATAGTTGTTCCGGTCAAGAAGCACAGTAATATCGACTGTCATAATTGACTAAAATGTGGTGTGGTTTGTGCACTTGCCAGATATTGCATAAGAGACTTTGCGATTTGGGCTATAAAACTGAAATGGATATGGTTGGGAAGCTTTTATAAAAGTAGAATATAAAGATTCACATAACTATCCCTTCAAATTGCGTGGTTTTTGTTTAATTTCGTGACAAATAACGGTCCGCCATTTTGTAGAACCAAATTTTTGACTCCACAAAATGGCGGACTGTGTTCACCAGTCGTATCTGGTTGAAGTACGTTCTGTTGATCCATTTTGATGTACTGTGGCACGGAGCACTGGCGATCATCTGATAGGTTCACAAGGCCACTGGCTGCGGCGCCAGCCTAAAGACTCTTACAGCGTATTTTGCGCGGGTCAGATGTCAGGGGTAAGCGGCCAATTTTTTGTTTTGTAATCACTACTCACTAATTACAACACATTATACGTGTTTTTTTGCATGAACAACTCTTATCAAAGGTAAGGAACATTTCTAAACAGCAAAATTTCATGACATTTGAAGGCAATGTGTCCCTTTAATAAGAACATGAAATCATTTGTATTGGTGATAAAAACTCTTGCTTTTTCATGTGAAGACTGGAAATCCTTATTGCAGAAAATGTTCTAAGCAATGTGCATAATTAGACCAATTTTCTAAAAATTAGGTTTTGAGAGTGACTTACTTTAATTTTAATAATTTAAGTGAACCTACTTGTGTGAATTAGCACGACACGTAAAAATAGCAAAGCTGATACTCAGGTGTGGGGGTACTTTGAACAGTTTCCTTGAACAAATACGATCGCTCACTGTAATAGAGAGAAGCAGTAACTTTAATATTTACTTTCTGATCTGTTGGGATTCGGCATTCACTTTTAACGCTAGAGAAAAAAAACATAGCATTTCCTGGATTCTGCATTTAACCAAGTGGCATATCGGCTAGGAACCTTCCTGCATCTGCCAAAATTATAAAAAACAGTACTGAATATTCCTAAATCTGTCGGGATAGAATTTGTTTTGGTAAGGTACTTGTTCGATCAAAATTCATTGTAATCTTGAGTGTTTTTTTTAATCAGGTTCAGTACCTTATCTTGGCTGTGAGTAAAGTTGCTATGCTGAGGCCAAAATAAAATAGTTGTGTTGCCCTCCGCGTCCGGCCCTAAAAGTCACGTCGCTATTTTTAAAAGGAATTTTCAAAATTTCAAAAAAGTTTTATAGAAATCATTGTTTTTAAATACAGTTACGACGGCACAATCGTGCATTTCTCCATCTCACTTTTAAATGAGCTTACTTTTTGCCTCCCGACTTCTGAGTTACATGACATGTAGTATTGTTTTGATGTTTTCATGGATGGGTAAAAAAAAATCAGCTGTCGGGGCCTAATAAGGCTACCAATACTGTGTAACAATGTTACATGCACTAGTATTGAATCAATCAAAATGCTGCAGGATCCTCTTGGATCCTGTAAAGCCGCTCTGCCAGTGCTTTCGGTATCATACTGAAAAATACATTTTCAAATCGAATTACTAAATTGGTTAGCGTTAGATAAGTTAAGAGCTTTTCAAAGAGAAATTCCATCCAACAATAAATAACGGCTTTAATAAGTTTCCACTCTCAACATCATTTCAATTGTATGTATCAGTCTTAGCGTGTAACAAATAATAAAACTATATATTTTAAGAAAGACCGAAAAAAGTGCATACAATGTAGTTTAGTAAGTGGTTTTCTTCCATAATTCATTAGTGGAGGGGAATACGGACAAACTTTCAACTCTTTACAAGTAGATCGCTGAATTTTGTTTTTCCTCAATAAGTTCTCATAAGGCCTTTTCACACTAATCCGCTTCACTGTTGTCTTCTCCATGATTATTGAACTGCACGCAGGGGTGAGAATGTGCAACGTTTCACACTAGCCATTTTCGCCCCGGGGCCAACCCCGATATCGGTCTGGAGCAGGGGTGAGTTCGCCCCAGGGCGAAAATGGCTAGTGTGAAATGTGGCACGGCCTTTTGTAGATCAGTCAGTCATGGCAGAAATCATTAATGTCGCGTATACATGTACTCTGATATCTACCAATCCAGCATGACAAACCTACTATCATCAAATGTAGGGCTGTGCATCCGAACCGGGTACCTGAAACTAAACTAACATATTACTTAGTAATTTCTCAGACAATGAAAACAAGTTTTTGAATGCCATTTTTCGGGTATTTTTAAAATGAAAACCATGGTGTACATTGAAAAACAAAACAGATCAACGTTTATGGCGCTTGCGAAAATGCAATTTACATCGTATTTTCTATAGAGCTCACTGTACACATACACCTTGCTGCATTGATGCACCGATGTGGTAGTATACAAATATTTACTGCTTCAAGTGGTGTAGTAAAACTAGCCTCCTGAGGCTAGTTTTACCACACCACAAGATAGAAACAGTAAATATTTGTTTTATAACACCTCGCCCACAGATTCTGCTTGATTTCAAAATTTTAACATTATTTAAATCTAAATACAGTTAAAATGGACTTCTATTTCAATACAAAATTAGTGGAAAATTTACTTTCTCTTTTCAAATCATTCTGTGCACGGCCAAAAGTACTATACCCATGGCGTGGTATTTGTGTGCAGATGCATGGGGGTGTTAAGCGCAACGCATATTGTTCCAAAGTGCCAGTGCTACAGAGCTGGGTTCAAACATTTAATTTACTTTCTCTTAAATGTTTGAACCCAGCTCTGTAGCGCTGGCACTTTGGAACAATATGCGTTGCGCTTAACACCCCCATGCATCTGCACACAAATACCACTTTTGGCCGTGCACAGAATGATAGCAAAAATAGAAAATGCCATGTGATCGGCCAATCAAGACACAGAATCTGTGGATGAGGTGTTATAATATTAACTGTGGGCCTTTATGAAGAATATGATCAGCAATTTAATTTTAAAATTCAATTTTTTGCAGATTGGCTTTCTTTCAGTCAGATACCCGTAAATGCACACCCCTAGGAAGTTGGTCCACAGTTACAAAAACATTGACACAACAGCATGTTAGATGAGTTAAGCCTGGTTCATACTTCATGCAAAGCGAATTTATGACGCCAATTCGCAAAAGTTGAACACATTTCAAATTCGCTTCGCATGAAGTATGAACCGGGCTTTACAATGGTCTTACTATAGTAAAGATGATGTACAAGTATGTAAACATTTTGTATTTAAAAACCTATTACATTCACACATGTACAGTTTCCATTTTTCTGTTCTGTTGTAAATATAAAATGAATATGTGCTACCATGGCACTTAACAAAAGAATCGATGTGCTGGTCATTTAACATTTTGTTTTAAGATGTTTTTTTAGTGGTTCATTGTGCCCTAGTCGTATGCAAGTGCAAGAACCTTGTATATATGGGTGATTGCTTACACAAGCGCTTGTAAACCATTTGCTGACTGAATTTGTCAGACAATTTTTCTCATCGTGTTCATGTGCGTGGCCACATGTACCCGTAGTTAAATCACAATTCGCATTTCAACAAACAAGTCACACATACGGCGACTGCATGTGTTCAGAATTTTTTTTTGAGATTTTGAATGTCATGTGATATTTAACATATACTGTGATTGGCTAATGCTTATGAACGTCAATTTCCCAAAAGGAGCATTTCAATGGTATGAGATTTTCTGGAACTAAAAAGTTACATTGAAAGTATTGGCAGAAGATGTGCACACACTGTTTGAAAATTGTATTGTGGTGAGCATTACAATTCCCCCTAATCTACCAAGTCTACTTCTTCATACATGCTTTCCACCCTTTCCAGTAGTTTGAGCAGTGGTGAGACGGGATACGGGAACAAATTACTATTGCTGATCTTTTCAATGGAAAAGCGAAGTCTGATCAGTGTGGTCATTACATCCTCAAGAGACCGGGATGCACGGTTAGTACAACTATTTGATATCTCAGCATTCTGGTTACTGGGAGAACTGCACAGGTCTTGGAAAGAGTTGGGACTGAGGTCGTTTGCTCGAGTCTTTTTAATTTCAATCAAACTTCTTTCAGCATCTGTTAATCTACACGAGGATGCTTCCTCAGCTTGAGTTGATATCGTGGCTTGTCTAGATGAATTGTAAGAACCAGTGTCAAGAAGTGTTTCAGTTTTCCTTCTCTTTGACTTGACAGCATTCTCACCAAGAGCTTTCTTTTGTTCGTAAACAGTTTGGCTGTGTTCACAGTTATCTAGGCATTCCTTTGTACAATTAGGATCATCAAGGACATCCACCTGTTCCAAGTGAGTCTTTGATGAGTCTTCGAAGGTCACCTTTTGAAGGGAATGGCAAAATGAGTCCCAGTCCATGAGAATGGTGTGAAGGTACTGCACCAAATACTCCAGAAACAGGGTCTCTGATGATATCAACAAATCTAGGAGCACACTGGGATCGTAAGCCACCGTGTCCAAGAACCTGACGAAGACCCGATGGGGATCCAGTTGTTCCGTTGAGAGGGTTCCAAGAGGCTGCAGTGACCATACGGCTTTGTAGAGATTGAGAGTGCAGTGCATGGCCCATACTAGGCTGTCATCCTGATCGGCAAAGAGTTCAAAGAGCCAGTTGGACACATCAGCTGAGTTGTCAAGGCTAAGCTGGCGACAGACATATTCCGAGAGAATCCGCAGACACTTTCCAACATCTGTTAAGAAGATGTATAACAAATTGTCAGGCTGGTAAAGGCAAGACCTTCCACAGAAACTGTGAAAATCTTCAGTTACAGCAAACCATTCAAGATAAATCTGCTGTACAAAGGATATCAAATATGTATCAAGTATTTATGCAGCCATAACCCAAAGTATACAGCGATCAGCAATAATGAACACAACCCAAAAATATTTGGACACAGCAAACATTCCACTTTGGTTCCCAGTAGCCCCACCCCTTAACATATCAAATAATCCTGGCAAAAGTGGCATGCACGACTCTGATGGGTGAATATGTCAAGGGTGGTGGTTAAACCCTTTGAGCCCGGGGTTATAATGGGGCGTCAGTATGCCAGATGAAATTGTGCAGCCAAGCATAATGACCACAATAACCAAACAATGGATTGAATGTGCAGAAAATGCTGGTATAGCTGTCAACAAGCCAGGTGGTCTCTTTCAAACCGGGGCTGCAGAGTACGGAAGTCTGGTTCCAAACATTGCATTGATTGACGTCATCACTTCGGTACTCTGTTGCCATCATCCGGGATCAAGGGGTTAATGGATCGGTCATTTTAGTGAATGACCAATTGACCATTATACCAAACAACATTCCCTAGCTCCCACTGTAATGGTGTTCTACTGTAAACCCAAGCCCACTGTAATGTAGGTCATTTTGGTGAGGTGCCTAGTTTTGGAAAGTCATACTTTAATGTAGTTTTTAACCCTAACATCCTAGGCATTCACTTGGGGTACAGTACACTGTACTACAAAATACTACTCAATTCTCATAGGCCAGTGTAGTAATAGTACTGCATACTACAGTTTACTCAAGTAGTATTTTGTAGTATTCGGTGACGTTAGGGTTAATGGTCCTTTAATAGTTTTTAATGGTACTTTTATTATTGTAATTCTTTCCTAAATTTGTTTATGTAAAGCACCTTAGTGCTTGTTTTTCACGAATGTGGCGCTATATAAATATTGTATTATTATTATTATTATTGTTATACTGTGGTGTCTGTGCCTCTTACCACCCATGATATTTGTCTCCATCGCATTCTGGATCTGAATAATCTGGGTCATTAGTGAATGAAACAAATGACTTGAATTGATTTGATATTAAAGGGTGATACAGAAATACATGTATAGGGTTAGGGTGAGTGTTGTTATGGTTACTTGAATTTCATTTTTTTAAGGTTTTAGCAAATATCACCTGCTTCATCAGGGTTCCTCCTTGAACTGTCACAGGTGAGAAGTAGCCTCATTGCAGACAATGTAGAGCGGCAAAGCTTCCGTAGCAACGGACGATCTCCCAAGTCCAAACCCTTATTTTCACTGTTGAGTATTAGACAAAAATGTCCTCCTCCAAAGCCAATTGGTCCATTCCTATACAAAATGCTATCAAAAATCTCATCCTTGACAACCATGTTGACAAAGATTGTTGCCATGGTGATGACATCATTAGCGCTAGGAGAATGCGATTGGCTGGAATGGGCTACGGTTGCCACTGATTGGTCCGCTAGTAACACAAATATGTCCAAGATTTTCTTCAGAATGATGAAGTCACTGCAACAATCTTTGAGGAGATCCATTAAAGGGAAAAGCAACTTTGAATGATAGCTTGTCCAGTCATTCACTGTGTGCTTCACAAACACATACACCAGATCAAGTAGTGAGGCAAGCATTAGTTGGTTATCTTTGTCAGCGTCGACTCCGTCTTGCTTGTGTGGTTCTTCAACCGATGGCGCTGGATGCATGAACACTTGAAATATATCTGGAAGGTTCCTGTACAGAAGTTGTCTTACCGCTGCTTGAAGATCTGCAAAGAAAGCCACCATGCATAATCTGGCTCTGTATCCAAAATTTGGTGGGACTAACCAGTGTTGTGAGATTTACCTTTTTTGAGTAAGTATTACACGCCTGTTTCTATACTTCTATTCGTCCAAATATTTACTAAATAACAAATTCTTTAACCAGTTCGCGTCGGAGGACGTGTTAACACGATCTGGCTGTTTTTATACACGGGCACGGCTGACGGGTTAAAACGTCAAGCTTGCCTCGACTCACCTCCGGGTGACGTCTCAACACGCTAATCCCTCATTTGTTTTGTACACACACAAAGTCTGAGAAGTCTGTAGAGGCGGACCGTGTGTTGAACTTGGCCATTGTGCACGGCCTGTTCTACAATTTACGCTCCTGTGGGCGCACCCGGAGTATTGAAATATATGAGGTTTCGGCAAGAAATATTGTACAAATACATGTACTGTTGAAATGACTCTAGCAAATCCGTATTTGTGGCGTTTGGCTGTATATCAGAAGTTGGCTGCTATATTTTGCCTTTTTTGAAAATATAAATTTTCGGCAAAAAAAATCCCGGCGCAAACTGGTTAAAGGAGTGGACCATTATCTAAATAGTATTTATTTCACTACATCGCTTTGTACTTGCATATCACATGATTAATTTTTGACCAGAATTTAAACTCCGTTTTTGCAACCGAGCTACATTTACCGCCGGTGTCTCATACTTAATACAAAACGCAGAGACAGAGCTGGGCTTTGACACAAATGTTTCACCACTTGGCCTATGACGTAATGACGTTACACTGTGTTCACCTCATTGCATTCGTACAACCAGGTTGGGACGGCACAGCGCACTATTACGGCATTCATTTCAGTACATACAAGTTAGGATCATGTCAATTTCTGTCTGATTTTGCAACAAACACCAAGACCAAGACTGAGTTTTCAAACAACGGTTTCCTTCAGGTCCCCAATACAAAGTATAAATAATCCTAAAAAAAATCTATGTACCATGTACATTTCTTCCGAGAAACCACATACTACGAGTCTACGACACAGTAGTCTTTCTGCATGTCCCACTTGGCAAAACGTAGTAAACGCATTGTGTCGTCATTACGTGTTAGGTCTATTACCTTTAAGTCTTCCACACAGCTGGCCTGCCGACAGACGCAAGATTCCACAGGTTGGACTTCCCCGCATCCCAGCACAGTTCTTCATTGGCTGCTGATTCTCCTCCTCATCACCCACCTTCCTCAGAAGTAATCGGCAGAGGTCAAAGGTGAAGATCACATGGTTGACCTGACCCAGTCTGACCTTGCTAAGATCCAGGTGGCCTTGTTTTAGCTTGCTTAATTTGACTGGGACGTGGTCAACATCAAGCTCATCATGCCCACCAACTTGACTTGAACTGACCTCACATCGATCAGCATGCTTTAAATGAAGATGATCCACATGTGCCTGACCTGAGTCAACTAAACCATGACTGACCCGACTTGGATTATCTTGACCCTCATTAGTCTGACCATTGAACTGACCTGAATCAATGCGACCATGATTAACTTGACCTTCCTGATTCTTGTATGTCGGATCTTGGTTTAGGTCAGCCTTTTGGAATTGACACGATGAGCTGCAAGATTTTAAATTTTGCAAGGCAGTCCTGAGAATAGAAATGTTGTGTTGAAGGTGGTGTTGGAGGAATGATGCAACGGTATCCTGTATCACACAAAATCGTAATCCAGATAAAGAAACCTCAATAACATGTACCACTTTGGTCCAACTTTATAGCTGCAATAGATACACATAATCTAATTAACTCGAGCAATACACGTCATAGCATTTTCACAGATTGTTGATTTCCTTCAACAGACTGTGCAAACTCTGCCCTGCGCTATTGACCAATGCTTGCATGATCTGCCGATACTTGTGCAAATAATAGATGGGATGATTGCACAGATCCACTAATCACGGCCAACATTTACACGTTTATTTCAATACAGACTTTTACCTTATCAACAGAAGTCGATGAGAGCACAGCCATTGTCATTTTGCATGTCATGAATGCAATAAGTCTGTCTTCAGATGACATCAGTCTGCCCTGGATACAAAAATAGAAAATATATTGTAAACTTCCAGGCTATTCAAACAAACATTTCTTACTGATTCCAAATATAGAGGGGACACAGCATATGATTAGTCCACAAAAAAATTACTAATTTTGAATAATCCTTTTTTTCTAAAAGTTCACTTTACAGGTCACTTGCAAAGTTAGTCTGCAACTATGCAAGTACCAGATGACCATCAAAATATAGGCTTTGAGAATTTTCTCAAAATACATTATCATGATACTACTTAATTCATGATGCCACATAAATTAATCATGCAACTCAAAATTGATGGATTTGGTCACTCAAGAATCCCTTTAACCAGTTCATGCCGGGATTTTGACATTCACCGGACCCAGGCGCGGGATTATTTTTCACGAACCTTGAAGCCAGCTGGGTTAAGGTGGAATCAGGTCGTAATCTGCGGGTAGCACACCCTGATATTTCTGGCCTCGCTCGCTGCGAGCGAGTCGCTGACAGATATTTCCGTCCTCGCTCGAGTGCGTGTTTATCAGTCACCCATTCCGAATACCGCAAAACCTTTGCGTGTATACACGTCATCCAACGCGAACTGGTTAACAACCCTGACCCTGCTAAAACCAACAACATCCAACAGTGGGTCAT
This sequence comes from Hippasteria phrygiana, assembly GCA_037893225.1. NCBI lineage: Eukaryota > Metazoa > Echinodermata > Asteroidea > Valvatida > Goniasteridae > Hippasteria > Hippasteria phrygiana. The sequence continues at coordinate 38,393 of JAZGUH010001155.1, read as the reverse complement.
TTCTGATGGATTTTGTTCCACTGTGCAGTGAACAAAATACCTTTTGTTCTTTCTGTTGGATTCTGTTGGATTCAGCAGGCTTCACACTATTCTGTTGGATTCAGCAGGCTTCTTTGAGTCTCAGGTTAGCGGAATTATGCCGTTCCGTTGTTTTCTTGGGCCACCCTGTATAAGTTAACTTCATAATTACCAACTCCTCCAGCAGTGATCCTGTGCCGACCATCTCACACCGCAAGCAAAGTACTCTCTCACAGTGCGTCGCCTCAAACAACTCCTTGCCAACAGTGAGACAAAGCAGGGTCCTGTCTCGAGATGCAGCATCCCAAGATTCCTCCTGTCTTACATCAGATTCATCTCCCGCTGATGCACTAATTTCCTTCCCTTTATCTGCATCACCCGCATCCACCTTCTCCCCTTCTTGACAAGGTATCCTCCGAGTTGCCGGTTGCCTAAATTCTGAGGAATGTGGAGATGCCGGGGATGTCCGAACGTGTGCCCCTCCCTCCTCTTTCAGAGGTTCACTCCTCTCGTATTCTTGCCGCTTCAGATTGAGATGGCAGCTCTCATCTTGCTGAAATGGACTGTCAACTATTCCTTCTTGAAGTGCACACTGATGAAAAGTCTGTATCTGTGCATGACTGTGGCACCTGTCTGAATTACAGACCTGTAGTTTCTGTCCTAGAGTTTCTTCAGGTGTCTCTACATTAAAGCATCCAAGATGCTCATCATCATCATCTTTCTTCATGTTACCCATTTCCAACGATGCATCCTCAGTAGTAGTCTCCCCTTGCTCTTTTGTACATCTTGAAGAATCTTCATCACTGTCTCTACATGTAGATTCTTTCATCAGCCAACTCTTCAATCCAGACAGATTCCTCAAACTACCTGCTTCATTCATAAAGCACAGGCAGGTTTTGTCGTGGAGACGTTTGTACAGCTGACTGACTGTAGCATCCTCGGCCCCCACTGCCATGATGCTTGACTTGTTACCTGTGATTAAAACTAAACTCGCAAAGGAGGGAAACAGAGTCATTTCCAAGAGATGCTTGATGACTGCAATACAATTGCAGGTAGCATCTTTCAACACATGGTGACTTATTACAATAGCTGTAAAGATTCTCCAACTGCTATTGACATCCTACCTGCTTACTGGTTGTAGCAAATTTCTCTGGAATCTGTTGAAGAATTATCCTCTATTAAGATCTAGGCCCAGGAAAACCGTAAGGGTGAGGGTTGGCAATTCAAAATGTGGCCATTCCTACCACCTCCGATCATAAACCTTTACCTAGAGCGGCTTTTATAGTGTTTGTTGGTTTTATCCGTCTCTTACGTGTAGTGCGACCGCTATCCATGTATTCTAAGGTGATTACGTTTAGGATGAGTAAGGAAAACGTCAAACAAGCGCAAAAACTGATGAGGTCATGGGAACTAAACGTAGTTGTCTCTCTAACTGTGCCCCAATAATACCTCTCTATTATTAAAGCTGCAATGTCCATGCTTTGACTAAACATTTCAATTCAATGAATGTCCTCGTACAAACGAATAATAGACCTTATCGCAAATACCGCCTGGATGAGACGTCACAATGCAATGGTTCTAGGGAGGTGGGAAAGAAACGTGCACCAAAATCGCTCCAATTTCCTTCCCACAATCCCTTGTGACCATTGTGACCATTGTGACGTCTCGACCAGGCGGTATTTGCAATATGGTCTATATTGAGCAAACCCGTATAAACGCAAAAAATGCTTCTTACAAGGCGATTGTGTAGTGTAGGGCCCTGTTCCCTATAACTTACAAAAATCCACTTTTAGGTTATAATTGGAATTGCCAAACTAGTTAGCGACATTACAAACCAACAGGTATATGCCGTAGATAAAGGGCAGGGTTTTAGTTTTTAGGGAAATTTTGGGGTAAAGCGGCGATGAGGCAACAAAACGCAATGCGAAAACAAAGATGGCGATCACCGCGACGCACAGTAAACACGCAAAACCACGTTCATTGGCATAGCAACTGCCGTAATGTAAACCGCGTAAGAAAATTGCATTTTCTACCGAAATAAACTGTTCAAAATTACAAAAAAACGTTAGGTTGAAAAAGTCATTTTGGAATGAGAAAAAATACCCTCGACTCTATGGGGGGTTTTCGAAACGCTGGCTTCGGCTTGGCTTCGGCTTCGTATCCGATTTCTGAATATCTGAGAAGCAAACAAAATGTAAGTATTCTAATTTTTACTTTCATAATCAACCGAATGAATGTTCCAGAAGCAGAACATGTACCAACATGTAGAATACTTCCATTTGGTTTGCTTCTCAGTTATTCAGAAGTCAGAGACGAAGCCGAAGCCAAGCCGAAGCCAGCGTTTCGAAAACCCCCTATGTCTGTGGCACGCGGCGACTGTAAATTGCGCCCTCTGTTGATGAACGTTCTAAATGTGGGTATTACTCCTCGTGTTTGTGAAGTCAGCGTCGCGTGGAGACGATTTTGCGCCGCAAATATCTCCTGTTCTTGACATTCTTGGAGGAATATTTCTATCCGTACGGGGAGATGGGCTGTTGAACTGTTTGAATAAAATAATGCCAAGAATATTTATGCAGGTAAAGTGTGATTTTTGATCTTCGGTTTCTAGCATAGGACTGTTTTGCATACTTGGGCGCTTGGACGCTATATCATAGCGTCCTTCTAGGGCTAATACATGTACTGCGTTTAAAAACACATACATGTACTGCGTTTAAATACTGTAACGGAAATTAGTTCACTCACGACCAAGTTGGACCGACCAGTGTTCTCGCCAAGTTGTTTTTATCAAAGATCGTATAGCGCGGCGCTATAGGATCTTTGGTTTTTATGTATACTACGCGTGGGGCGGTCATGCTATTTATAAATTTAGCGTTAACAAACCCGATCAGCGTCAACAAAGTCAAAGGCGTCAACAAGCTCAAAATGCACATTTAACGTTAGGCTTCACAAAAGCTATACTTACTTGTAGCCACCGGGGGATTAGGGATATGCAATAAACCTTTTCGACATTCTCAATGCATTGTGGGTTTGGAGGCCAAAGAAACCATGTAATTTATACACAAACCATATGCACAAACCTATGGCACTGTGAACTAGTCCAAATATTAATTGATTTTATGCTAAATATCTGTCATGAGTTGAGCGATACCGTTTTCACATATCTTTGCATGGAACATAAGGAAAATAATAACCAGAAAAATCAATTTTAAATGGGAATAAAAAATAAAGGAAATAATTGGGGAATCCCTCTCAAAGTACCAGTTACTGAGTGATATGATGAATGCAAATTTCTGGAATTAGAACAGCTAACAATGTCACATTATTAGCCAATCAGAAGAGGATTTTTGCAAGCATGACAACGAACATGGACCAATGCGACCAATCACGTCCGTTCTAATGTGCTTGCTCTTCTGGTGCCAGTTGGCTGATGCAGTTCCCAGGATCGATGCTTTGAGAATGTCAAAAAGGTTTATTGTACGAAAACTCATAATAGTTAGGCCTATAAAATTCTGAACACAAATGGATGGTTATTTTCCAAGATTTTGCTGTTCCTCCTGACTGGTTATGGTGGGGATATTAAAGTAAAATCTATCCAATTTTATAACCACCTTTCCCCCAACAGTCGATTTACAACCAGAACGCCCACCAAAAATCAAAACAACTTACAGACGACGAGTGGGTTAAATTATGACATCTTGACAAGCGCCACCAAGCGGCAGAAATTGTATATTCGGTCTGTTTCTAGTTGGGCACGGTATGTAGTTAGGTGTGTATGAAGTCGGCGTATCAAACTGTCAATATCGTTCTCATTGTGTTCGATCCCACTGATACCAGCTCATTGGCCTTTGCGCGCTGTACGAACTATACACTACAGACCATAAGGGTGCGTTCGATCGAGCGTGTTACCCGTGTTAACACGAGTATACTCTTAAAGGGACACATTGCTTTGGATTTTGCGATTTGGGCTATAAAACTGAAATGGATATGGTTGGGAAGCTTTTTTAAAAGTAGAATATAAAGATTCACATAACTATCCATTCAAATTGCGTGGTTTTTGTTTAATTTCGTGACAAATAACGGTCCGCCATTTTGTAGAACCAAATTTTTGACTCCACAAAATGGCGGACCATGTTCACCAGTCGTATTTCCAGTCGCAGCTGGATGTTGATCCATTTTAATGTACTGTGGCACGCGGCGCGCAGCACTGGCGATATGTCGCGAGGTAGAGAATGGTATCTGGCGATCATCTGATAGGTTTACAAGGCCACTGGCTGCGGCGCCAGCCTAAAAACTCTTACAGCGTATGTTGCGCATTATTTAGACGGTGGTATTTACTACTGGAAATAAGTCTATGTTTCGCGGGTTAGATGTCAGGGATCAGAGGCCAATTTTTTGTTTTGTAATCACTACTCACTAATTACAACACATTATACGTGTTTTTTTGCATGAACAACTCTTATAAAAGATAAGGAACATTTCCAAACAGCAAAATTTCATGACATTTGAAGGCAATGTGTCCCTTTAAGCACACGAACGGTAGGAGTATGACCTGAGGGAGGGTAACCGAGAGTATACTCCCGCTCAGACCGAGAGTATACTCCTACACCGGAGGTGTCGTCACGTGATTGTTTCCACTTAACATTTTAAGATGGCGGAAAGTAAACATTTCGGACTTTCCCAATGAAGTTTTGTGATCGTTTTTCGATTGTTGAACTGACCTTTGGATTATGGAAAATGTTAAACTGTGTTCAAATTGGTGTGCACATCCAATTGAAGATTGTTCGCGTAGTTGGCAAACGTTGGCAAACGTTGGCAATTCGTTCGCGCGAGTGGAACGCAGCTCTTGACCGTTCGCGCGACGCGGTTCGAGAGTAATGCGCACCCAACAATTTCCTGCACCCGCGAGTATCAAGAGTAATTACACCCTTTTATCGCAAATACCGCCTGGACGTCACAATGGTCACAAGGGATTGTGGGAAGGAAATGGGAGTGATTTTGGTGCGCGTTTTCTTCCCACGTCTCTAGTAACCATTGTGACGTCTCATCCAGGCGGTATTTGCGATAAGGTCTAGGCCTATTTGTAATACCTCATCCACAGATTATGTGTCTAATTGATTGGCCGAGAGCGAGTCACATGGCATTTTCTATTTTTGCTATCTTCCTGTGCACGGCCAAAAGTACTATACCCGTAGCAACCAAAGTACTATACCATTAGCAACCGAAGTACTATACACATGGCGCAATATTTGTGTGTGTGTACGCGTTCGAGCGTTGCGCGTAACGCGTTATGTTCCAAAGTGCCAGCGCTACAGAGCTGGGTTCAAACATTTCGTTAAGGGGTGGTTTTTAAAAGAGCAAATAAATTTTCCACTAATTTTGTATTAAAATAGAAGTCCATTTTAACTGTATTTAGATTTAAATAATGTAAAAATTTAAATTCAAGCAGAATCTGTGGGTGAGGTGTTATAAAACAAATATTTACTGCTTTTATCTCGTGGTGTGGTAAAACTAGCTTCCCTCGGTGATCCATGGAGCATTCTATTTTCCCTCGGCTTCGCCTCTGGAAAATAGAATGCTCCATGCATGGATCACCTCGGGAGGCTAGTTTTACTACACCACTTGAAGCAGCTATTTGTATACTATACCACTCGTGGTACACCCATAAATCATTGATGACTTGTCTAGAGCCTGCTACGTCATACTTGCGACTAGTTTTACCATTACTAACTTTATCACGAACAGATCTCAACAAGTGGTTTTGGAAGGAGTTGCATCATCACCGATTGACGTTACGTCTGGCGTTCCCCAGGGCACTGTCCTTGGCCCGTTGTTATTTATTTTATATATAAATGACTTGCCGGAAAAGATAACATCTCAAGTGAGACTACTAGCAGACGATTGTATCCTGTATCGTGAAATAAAAACAAAAGACGACACCCGGGCTATACAGAGAGATATAAATACACTTTGTCATTGTGGGAGTCATGTTGGCAAATGAAATTTAACATCAACAAGTGTTACACTATGCACATTACTCACAAGAAGAAGTTCCTACAATCAACCTATACAATGAGAGAGACACCACTCAAAACTGTTAATAGTCATACGTATTTGGGAGTTGAAATCAACAATAAATTGAACTGGGCAGATCATATAAATGCAAATATATCCAAAGCAAACAAAATATTGGGTTTACTACGTAGGAATCATTTTAGCTGTTCTGCGGAAGTTAAGGAAACTGCCTACAAAACTTTGGTTAGACCTAAACTGGAGTACTGTTCAAGCATAATGGGATCCACACCATCAAGACTACATAAATAGACTTGAAGCAGTACAACGTAGAGCAGCAAGATTTGTGTGTAAAGATTTCAGTCGTAGAAGTAGTGTTTCAGTTATGATTTCCAAATTGAAATGGAAGTCTCTGGAGGAGCGTAGAACTATCTCTAGATTGACTCTACTCTACAAGTCTATTCACCACAGATCAGTATCGGTCTGTATCAGAAGGATCCCAAATAAAAACACGGAAATCGTCTTCAATTTCATTTATTCATCAGGCAGTGAAAAAAGACTGTTTTAAAGGGACACATTGCTTTGGATTTTGCGATTTGGGCTATAAAACTGAAATGGATATGGCATGGGAAGCTTTCTTTAAAGTAGAATATAAAGATTCACATAACTATCCCTTCAAATTGCGTGGTTTTTGTTTAATTTCGTGACAAATAGCGGTCCGCCATTGTAGAACCAAATTGTTGACTCCACAAAATGGCGGACCATGTTCACCAGTTGTATTTCCAGTCGCAGCTGGTTAAAGTACGTTCTGTTGATCAATTTTGATGTACTGTACTGTGGCACGCGGCGCGCAGCACTGGCGATATGTGTCGCGAGGTAGAGAATATGGTACCAGGCGATCATCTGATATGTTTACAAGGCCACTGGCTGCGGCGCCAGCCTAAAAACTCCTACAGCGTATTTTGCGCATTATTCAGACGGTGGTATTTACTACTGGAAATAAGTCTATGTTTCGCGGGTCAGATGTCAGGGATCAGAGGCCAATTTTTTGTTTTGTAATCACTACTCACTAATTACAACACATTATACGTGTTTTTTTGCACGAACAACTCTTATAAAAGATAAGGAACATTTCCAAACAGCAAAATTCCATGACATTTAAAGGCAATGTGTCCCTTTAAGTTTTCTTTCCTACCAAGAACAACTACTCAATGGAATCTTCTTTAATACACCGGACATCAGAGAATCTAAGTCAGTTGATATATTCAAAGCTCATCTTAATAGGCTCAACATCTCATTAACTGTTAAAGGGGATATTACTAAAATCATTGTCTGTCACTGCACGTTGTGCCTGCAACTTCATATATCCCCGGCCCTACGAGGAGATTGTTGCAGTATAAAGCAGAAGCAGAAGCAGAAGGAGCAAGTTCGAGCGGCGACTATTTGTCAACCACTAGTCGATTTCCCATGGTAACCTGTACACGGAATACATATTGGGTACCAGGCAAAATCGACTAGTGGTCGACAAATTGTCGCCACTCGAACTTGCTCCATGGATATTCCTTCCTCCGTGGTTTTACGTACGTTTGCGCATCGTTGAGTGGAAAGATGGCGGGCAGTGTCGTCAACTTGATCAGCCAATGATCTTTAAACTTTTTATACATGGGGAATCGGAGGGTAAAATAAGTATAACCCTGGGGATGGTAACAAATCAAACGTGGATGGTCCATTCGCGAATCGTAACATAATAATTGATCATTTGAGTCGACTAGTCTTGTCAGCGCTCGAGTCGCTCGAACTTCGAAGCTTTTCGATCATGATACAGACAGGCAATGACAGGTGGGGGAACTTTATAACTTAAGAAAGTTTTTAAATTTCTTAGGCCTACAATACCTCCATGGGCTAGCCATGGAGGAAGGAAAACAGATCCTTCCTCCAAAGGCCGAATTACACGAGTGGTCATATCATAAACATTTCCAGGAACTGTTGCGATTGATCAGTCCGACTATAATTAAAACCCTCCTGTTCTCAGGGCCAAAATCGACCCAGCTGCTGTACAGATCAAAACCTATCAAATGTCAGATTGAAACACACACAAACTGTGAGAGTTGGTGTTAAGAGTTTTTGATAGGCTGTGATAGTATATAGGAGGGTTAATTAAACCTGCTAACTTTGACCCTCTAAAACAAAGTCTAATCATTGTCTATCGCCTTTTTTAACATTTTGACATGACATGATCTGGCGATAGATCATGTCTAGTCCGAGTACTTCCAAAAATGTAAGGCTCTCCGTTAGCCTTACAAGGATATTCCTTTTTGGACCCCGTAACTCAATGGGATTTGCAATACGCTCTCGTTAGATCAGTTACAATGTTCTAGAATTCCACTTTCCCAAACGTTAATCTCCCCAGAAGGTTATCCAATCCCTCCTACAGATCTTTAAGACTTTTGCGGCACATTTGCGGAACATTGAAACGGACAATTTATTGAGAAATCTGAGTTTTTACTAGGAGTTTTTACTACTAGGTAGGACTAACGTTAGGCCATGAGAATGAACGTATGAGTTTACCATCCACCGCCCGCATGCCGTCAGCGCCCCCTCCAAAAATGTCATTATTTCAAAATTATTTCCAATTAAAATCATACAATTTATCCCCACTGTCCATCCAGAATTCCAGACATGCTTTTGCAATCGAAAAACGCTTTATTTGCATTCTTCAATTTGGTTGTGGTGATTTTGCTGACCAGCAACTTTACGAAATCCCACGCAACCAACCAGTAATTAACCATATCCATGCCATGCCATCATCAGACGGCAGCAAAATGTATGGCGATAAATAATGAATAATGAATAATGAAAAAAAGCCTCATCACTTTTCAAAATGTCTCAGGACAGTAAACTCATACTTTCATTCTCATGGCCTTAGCTTTGAATGTTATTGTATCCTTTGCCTCCATTTTAAAATTCATTTTTAATTATTCTTTTTGTAGCTTTTTTAATTTTATTAATTATTTTTATGTGAATAAAATGTCTTTTATAGGCCTAATACCCCTCACCAAAAAGCATCAGGAACAGCAAAGTCTTACAAAATAACCAACCCTCCTTGATAACAACTGTCAAAACTTTCTCCCCTATATTTCACAAAAATATCCCAACAAAATTCTCAAAATTACAGGTTGTGCCAATTGTTTATGGGTGATTCCATAAATGTGGGGGCCGGTGTCCCTCTTTACATTGTGATATTTGTTTCCCTTGTATTACCAACAGTGAAATATATATACAAATGATTTTAGTTGCTCAAATTATAGTACTTGTACCTAAATATCTGGTAGCAAAGGATGAAACATCTGACTAATTTCCTGACAGTATGGTGTCCTAAATTAAATAGTTCACGGTTTCACGTGTAAAAGGGACACCAAAGCTGCGACATTTTAATAACTGCTGTTGAAATGCATTGTTTGGTTCTCAAATACTACCATGTGCTGTGTATGAAAAAATGCCCTTCATTATGTTAAAGCATGTTAATACTGCTTAAGAATGGCACCATATTTAAATGATTTAATAACTAGTTGACCGAGATTGACAGTGTTAGCCCAAATGTTTCACGTGTAAACAAGACCCACTTTTTTGGTGTCCCTTTTACACGTGAAATTTGTGTAATGTTTCTAAGAAATAAAAAGATAATTGGGTTCACTGTCAAATCCAAATCTATCATTATTAATTACATGTCCCACTTGATAAGTGTGAAATCATAACAAAGATTGCATGCTTGGAAATGTTAAATTTTGGGCCATTTACTAGGTTTCACGTGTAAATGGGGACACCAAATGGTGTCCCCATACGCAATCATGCACCAAATTGTTATTTTTAGTCTAATCAAGTTATTTTCACAGTAAACCTTGATGTTTTATCCAGGGTAATACATTTTGAAATAAACACACCACATTGAGCATGAATTATCACAAAAATAGCAGAAAACTAATTTGGTGTCCCCTTTTTATTTGGATGGTAAGTAAACCTTGGGGGGCTCGGACAACTCGACCGTTGGCCGACTCAACTCGAGACAACTCGACCGTTTTTTGGTCAAATGGGAAGACAAGTTGTCCGTTGAGACAAGTCGTCCGTTGAGACAAGTCGACTCGTAGATAGGGGAATTGGTTGTGGAAGGAACGGCACGGGGTGACTGGGTTGATGGGCCGGACAGCGCTGTCGTTTTGGACAAGGCTGGGGTACACAGGGGGCCGGGATGGACACAGGCATGACAGGGGGCCGGGTAACGTGAATTGTCGTGTCGGTCTATATTTTGTGGCACGGGGCTGGGATAGGCCTTGGATATATATGCGGGGCCGGGAAGGTTGTTTTTTTCCGAGTATGCAACCAACCGGGGCAACAAACTTATTGTCAACCAACGTATGAGGGATTAGAATATCACTTTGAATTTGTAATTAACAAATTTTACATCTAGCCTCTACACTGGCCATCATCAACTGAGATGTTTAAGAATACCGGCCTATCACCGCATCGGTGCGGCGATCATAATACCGGTGCGGCTGCCCGCCCACGGCCGTGCACCGTGCATGCCGCATCGCTCTCGCTGGCCTTGCACGCGCTGGGTCCCGGCGTCGCGCATGCCGTGTCACCGTACACCTGACCGGGTGCCCGCGCACGGTAATATGCCACACATTCTGAACCATTCTGGGCCACACGCACACACAAATACATGTACCCAAACAGTGACGGGCAACCTGTGTTGAAAATACCACGCGCTCCGCAAGCTACATTATGTACAACGCATCGCACGGTCGAGTTGTCTCAACGGTCGAGTTGTCTCAACGGTCGAGTTGTCTCAACGGTCGAGTTGTCTCAACGGTCGAGTTGTCTCAACGGTCGAGTTGTCTCAACGGTCGAGTTGTCTCAACGGTCGAGTTGTCTCAACGGTCGAGTTGTCTCAACGGTCGAGTTGTCTCAACGGTCGAGTTGTCTCAACGGTCGAGTTGTCTCAACGGTCGAGTTGTCTCAACGGTCGAGTTGTCTCAACGGTCGAGTTGTCTCAACGGTCGAGTTGTCTCAACGGTCGAGTTGTCTCAACGGTCGAGTTGTCTCAACGGTCGAGTTGTCTCAACGGTCGAGTTGTCTCACATCCAACCTTGGTACCTTCATCTGATCATGGAACTCCACTTGTTCCGAAGGTGGCGTATCTAGTATTTTGGTGGCCGTTGTAACGTTGAATTCGGATGTTTTTTTTTTGATTTTAGACGTATTTAATTAATGAATAGAAAATCGTCGTACACGTATTTGGACCCTACTATCGCCAGATCATGTCCAAATGTTAAAAAGGCGATAAAGAGTCCAAGTTACTCGGACTAGGTAGGACTAACGTTAGGCCATGAGAATGAACGTATGAGTTTACCGTCCACCGCCCGCATGCCGTCAGCGCCCCCTCCAAAAATGTCATTATTTCAAAATTATTTCCAATTAAAATCATACAATTTATCCCCACTGTCCATCCAGAATTCCAAACATGCTTTTGCAATCGAAAAACGCTTTATTTGCATTCTTCAATTTGGTTGTGGTGATTTTTCTGACCAGCAACTTTACGAAATCCCACGCAACCGACCAGTAACCATATCCATGCCATCATCAGACGGCAGCAAAATGTATGGCGATAAATAATGAATAATGAATAATGAAAAATGCCTCATCACTTTTCCAAATGTCTCAGGACAGTAAACTCATACTTTCATTCTCATGGCCGTAGCTTTGAATGTTGTTTTCTTGCAGTCTTGTATCCTTTGCCTCCATTTTAAAATTAATTTTTAATTAATTTTTTTGTAGCTTATTAAATTTTATTTATTATTTTTATGTGAATAAAATGTCTTTTAACCCTAAAACAGTCCTGGGAAAGATTTTACTTAATAGGCCTAATACCCCTCACCAAAAAGGATCAGGAACAGCAAAGTCTTACAAAATAACCAACCCTCCTTGATAACAACTGTCTAAACATGTGGCACAACCAGTTATTTCAAGATTTATGTCAGCAAAATCTGCCAAAAATGAGGCAGAAATCAACATGAATGTGAACACTTTGAGTTACCATACACTGTGCACTGTGCCAAGAACATCTAATGCAAAAAACAAAAACTTTCTCCCCTATATTTCACGAAAATATCCCAACAATATTCTCAAAATTAAAGGTTGTGCCAATTGTTTATACAATTCTGAACACAGATGGATAGTTATTTTCCAAGATTTGCTGTTCCTGACTGATTTTTGTAGGGGTATTAGTCCCAGTAACTAGGACCTTACTTATCGCTTTTTTAACATCTGGACATGATCTGGCGATAGTAGGTCCTAGCGAATCATGTACAAAAAATGGCGCAACTAAAAAACCGAAAACATAAGGCCCCAAAAATATGGTAAAGAGAATACAAATGAGAAAGAAAGTTACCCCGGATAGACCTACATTCATGGCTGCTTAAATTGTTCACAACAACCGGTAATTTGACCATAAATGGTGAAAAATGTTCCGGCAATCTTACCGCTGACATCTGCCAAACACCGTTCGCCATCAATTTTTTGGTTAAGCCGGTTTTGGATCGGACTAGACTCAGGAGGGCGCGGGTTACGTCACAGTCGCCATCGAATACAAACAAGTCACGCTTTATCAACGACTGTTTCATGGTATTATCACGAAACTTTACTGGACTGTTTAATTTGGGAATGACAGTCTAAAGCATCCTGTAAAATCGTGGCTCCTGGTGTGCTGACATTTTCAAGGAAAGTGGTATTAAAAAAAAAGGACAGACCATTTTATAACTAAGTTTAAACTTTTCGAATAGCGTCATTTAAAAAATACAAATTGCAGTTGTTATTTGAGTCCCAACAAATTCGCTGCCGGTGTGTTTTGCGCACTGTCTTGTGCACGCACGTATCATACCATGAAACAGTCGTTGATAAAGCGTGACTTGTTTGCATTCGATGGCAACTGTGACGTAACACGCGCCCTCCGGAGTCTAGTCCAATCCGAAACCGGCTTAACCAAAAAATCGATGGCGAATGGTGTTTGGCAGATGTCAGCGGTAAGATCGTCGGAACATTTTTCACTTTTTTTGGTCAAATTACCGGTTGTTGTGAACAATTTAAGCGGCCTTAGGGAATGCCATGAATGTATAGATCTATCCGGGGTATTTCTTTCTCATTTGTATTATCTTTACCATAGTTTTGGGGCATTATGTTTTCGGTGTTTTAGTTGCGCCGTCTTTTTTACTTTTTTACGCTAGGACATTACTATCGCGAGATCATGTCCAGGGCCCATGTGCATAAAAGGCTACTAGTTTAGCTGCCAACTAGTGCTTAGTAAGATTATAAATTCCCTAGTTTATACCTACGGAGTTGGCAACTAATTTGTGTTGCATAAAACCTCACTAGGCACATTGCTTACTAGTTGCATACTAGGACAATTTGGTTTGTAACTGATTTGGGTGCTATGGCCTTGGAGAGGAGGTGATTATGTCAGATACAATAGGCTTGTAGACAAGTTTATTGTGTTTGAGCTTCGAATCACATTCCAAATTAGCATAACTCCTTTCTAAAGGTCTTTGTAACATTGCATTACTGTCCAGTACTTACATTTTGTAGAACTACATAAATTCTCTATACAAGGTTGCTACAGCTAGTACATAAAGTTACAACTACAACCATGAGTCTCAAGCGTGAAAGAAAAATTAATTTTACCCAAGACGAAAACCTATTTTGGGCTAGTTGTCATCTAGTGACTTAGAGGTACCCCAGATCAACTCTAACTTTTGCCAGAATTTTAGAATGTTACTATATCTAGTTGGGTTTTATGCATCACAATTAGTAATCAACTAGGCTTAGTAAGCAACTTAAGTCCATTTTATTTGCCAACTAGGCCTAGTAGCCTTTTATGCACATGGGCCCAGATGTTTAAAAAGCGATAAGTAAGGTCCTAGTTAATGGGACTAGGGGGTAGGTAAAATCTTTTCGATTGATTTGTTTTCTATTTTTCTGGGTCTTGGTTTTTTTCTCTTTTTTGGGGTCTTGATTTAAATTTTTTTATAGGGATACGTTTTATATTTCATTTTTTGTGTACATTGTAATTGAATTTAGTTTAATTATAAATACTATCAGTTACAGGAGAGCCCCTTGAGTTGACAAAAACTTTGTTTCTTTTGGTCAATTTATCGGGACCTGTTTGGTTTCATGTTTTTAAACATTTCTATTCAGCTGTTTTCTTTAATTGTCATTTATGTCTTCTGTTTTTACTGCATTTCATCTGAAGAAATTGTAAGTTATGTTAATGTAGATGTAAATTGATTGACATCAATGGACAAAGACCTGAATTTTCCAAAAAATCCAGAGGAAATTGTTGGAAAAATAAAACCAGATACATGTACTAAGCAAAAGAAGAAACTACATTGTGTAAACTGTAAATCCTAAAGTCCATTTTGTTATCCCAGCAGATGTTCACATGAGAATGAAACCCGAGAAGGGAAACACTAAGTACATCCGTCACTTGTGCCTTGTCACTTCCCTGCCATGACAGAGCTGCTTGGACATTGCCAAGGAACGGACCTGTCATTGCCTCGTCATTCATTCATTCAACAAAGGTGTCATTGCTTCTGTGGTACATGTAGGTCATCAAGCCGCCGAGATTGAGTAGTGGACAGCTATGGATCACAACAGCATTCTCACAAGATTTGTGGAGGTCACGGGCTGTGACCCTGGACTAGCTATAGATCTCCTAGCAGGTATAATAATAATAGGATTAAATAACCAGGAATGGAACATTTGGGAGATATTCCATTAGATATGTGCACAAAACAGAGCTCGTCTATTCTGATGGAACTCTTTGACGAATGAACTTGAAGCTTTGGTGCAATAAATAGAGAAACCCGATTTGCCTGACCGCGGAAATAAATTAAACTGCTGCACACTGCTGAGGGGATTGACCTGACATTCGTACAAATCACCAAAATTAATTGACCTTAAGCATGTTAAGCAAGTTCTTTCTCAAAGGCAAAATGACAGTGGTACAATCATTACAATGTACAAGAAACGAAAAAGAAGGAAGGAAAAGGGAGGTGCTTTTTTATTTTTTAGATTGTTTCGTGCAATTGTTTACAAGATACATGTAGTTGGCCCCATTTTTTTCAAATGTGGCTTTTGCTGACATTTGAGATTCCAATTTTATTGAAAATATGCCATAATGTAGATCGGCTCAGAAGCATTTTCTTTCCTCTCTTTCAGGCATGTAACTTTTCCTCGGATCAGCTGATTTCCTCATTTTTCACTTCACACTTATGCCATTGAAAATTTAAAAACACTGTACAAAGTCTTGTAAATATTATAATTTCCTTGTTTTTTGTTAATTCCAAGTTGCATGCCTGCTATTTGCATTTTGGACTTATTTTTTAGAGAAAGGGAAAGGGAAGTGCGGGGATACTAAATGTGTTTTTCTTCTTTATATTTTGCCTAAGTGAATCTTAACCCTCCTGTTCTCAAGGCCAAAATGGAGCCAGCTAAGTGACAGACAGATTGAAACACACAAACTGTGAGAGTTGGTGTTTAGAGTTTTTGATGTGCTGTGATAGTTATAAGTATAGGAGGGTTAATAGATCAGTTCACTAATAAATTCCAATTTATGCACGCACACGCATAGAATGCCCAGTGTACTATTTCGCTTGAATTCCTTGAATTCAGTCTGTTCTTTTGCATTTTGTTGTAAGTGGAAAACCTGCAGAATCAATTCTGGGGGACAAAATAAGGAGTAACAAGAGGTTTATCTGACCTAATGATGTCTGCATGCTTGTATACAGAGAAATATGTCCGAGACGTCAGGCTACTAGTTTAGATGCACGTTTGTGCCACTGCATGTGCATCCGAACTACTTGTAGGACGTCTTGCAGGAGACAGGCAGTCTGATAAACCAGGGATGTAGTCAAGGCCATCACAAGGCCAGCACAAGACCCTGCAAGGCCAGCACAAGGCCAGCACAAGGCCAGCACAAGACTTTCAGTCTTAATAATTCAAGTCTCAAGCTATTCAAGCATTCCTTTGTCATGGTTTATGCCTGTTACTTGTGCCTGTTGCAAGCAGGGGCCAATTTCACGGAGCTGCTAAGCACAAAAAATTGTTTAGCACCAAAAAGTCTTGCTTATTTAAAACAGGTCACCAGCCAAAAGGCCGTGGGATTTTTATGCTAAGCGAACAACAGCTGAATGCCAGCCACAAGCGATACACTTCACATGTACAAATCTACATGTACACATGTACTAGACCGGAAAGACATTTCCAAGATCAACACATAACAAACAAACAAACACACAAACAAACAAACAAACAAACAAACAAACAAACAAACAAAACAAAAAACTAACAAAACTAACAAAACTAACAAAACTAACAAAACTAACAAAACTAACAAAACTAACAAAACTAACAAAACTAACCCAAAAAGATTAACTTTGAGGGGATTTTAAGACAATGTAAATTTATGCATTTAACCCTAACCTTCTGAAATCCTCCAAAATCCTCTTCATGACAAATGGAGGAATTTGGAGGATGAGGGTCTTTGGAAGTTGAAGCATTGGAGGATTTTTCAGGATTGAGGGTATTAGAGGATGTTTGCCTCTGGATAAAAATGGAGGATCCAGGTCATCAGGCCCAATCTGATGCTGGATGATTTCAGAGGATTGAGGTTACTAGGGTGTATACGAAAACCCAGAGAAAATGTTGGAGGATTAGTGGACCCATAAGAGGATGTTGGAGGATTCAGGTTACTTGGAGGAAAAATAATGTAGGGAGTTAGGGTTCATAAAGCCCCTCCCCCATTTACCCAACCATTTCACCAATCCAGTAATTGACCTCCGGATCACACATACTTTAACCCCTTGAGTACGGTTTTACGGGAGACGTCGGGGTGGCGCGGTGGTTCTGGCAGCCAAGTGAACCGCTGCAATGTGTTTGTGCAGTCAAGCGTAACAAACAATAATCCAACAATGGATTGAAACTGCACAAACGGCGGCAAATGGCGTCATCCGGCCTGGTGGCACTTTCTTTTGACGCAATATGGCATCATCCGTACGCAAGGGGTTAAGTACTCATCCACACTGCCTGGGATATCACGGCATAACCTGGGACGTCCTGGATACTGGATAGAATTAATCCCAACATGCTAGGCATTCATTTGGGGTGAAGACCCTGTGTACTACGAAATACTACTTAGTATTCTGTAGCACTGAGTCTCTCTGTCTTTGATGATTGAGTGTATCATGACAGCAGTCAAGATACTTGCAACTACAGAGTACTACTTCTAAATTATGTAATACAGTTAAGTTACTGGGTAAATTATATTTGTGTCAATGAATTTGATGGCTAAGATAAAAAAATTGTATCATCTTTGAAAACCAGTAGTTCATGCTTTGTTTCCGCCTTAGATAAAAACAGACATTTTGCCTCCAACCCCAGCAACAAACAGTAGCACTACATATTACTATGTACTTATAAGTATCAAGTACAAGCATTGTACACAAATCATCAAATAGGTGAGAGTACTGCACACTGCAGTTTACTACTAATTGTATCTTGTAGCTTTATGTGAGGTTAGGGCTTACGGTGTAAATTGATACATTTTTTAGAAGAGATTTTTGCTTTTCCTGTTAAACACTATTCTCAGTGCTTTCCGATTGCTTTTTCCGAATATAGTGCTTAACAATAACTCCATACGGCATTGTACATCATTTTTCCTGCATTGTAACCTGAATCCTCCAATTACATCCTCTGATTTCAAAGTGTTAAAGCTGCATGTAAAACCTGAATCCTCAAAAATCCTCTGATGCAGACCACTGCATGAGTCAGGTTGGCCTGGTTATTTTCCTCGCCTTCTACCGCTGTGACCCAGGTTCAAATCCCACCAGGGCTGATATGTGGATTGGGTTTTTAGTCCCTGCCTGATTCTGTGGGTTTTCCCCAGAATATCATTTCAGGTTTCCTCTCACATCAAAAACTGAAATTTCTTCGTCGTCGTCTTACAGGTTTCTTCTGGCTTTTGAGTTACAGTGTAACATGCGCTTCAAAAAATAGAAATAAAACAACTTGTTGTGATCGACTTGTTTACAACTCTGCAAAAATCTTGTCTAATTTACATGTACATTTATATGCATATCATGATCAGCCTCTGTGCAAAATTCCATTTACATATTCTTCACATTAAAACCCTAACTCCCTACATCATTTTCCCCCATGTAACCTGAATCCTCCAACATCCTCTGATTTTAAAGTGTTAAAACTCCATATTTAACCTGAATCCTCCAAAATCCTCTGATGGGGACCATAGCACGAATCCTCCAAAATCCTCCAGGTATTTTTTGCATACCCCTAGTAACCTCAATCCTGCAAAATCCTCCGATGCATCAACTTCCAAGTGCCCTCAATCCTCCAAATTCCTCCATTTTGCAAAGAGGATTTTGGAGGATTTGGGAAGGTTAGGGTTAATATATTTTCATTCTCTTATTTAAACAGTACATGACACAAAAGTACAATTTTTAACCAAAAGAGGGTTGCGATGGATATTGCCACACAGAAACCATTGAAGTCAGTACGAAGTCAGTACGAAAACAAAAGGCTGAAACTTCAAGTAATAACCACACCCACACCAGTAGTTGTAGTGAACTAGTATATAAAACACCACAACATGCCCATTATTTGTTAGGGTGCATGCATGCATGTATACATACGTGTACATGTGGCCCATGCAAATACCTAGCAAAATCTAATCTCGTTTCTGGTTCAGTACACATGAAGCCCCCATACAGTGGTGATTCTAAAATTTAAATTCCATTACCATTGATATCAACCCCTTTGTTCCTTCAAGGTTAACAAAAGATGCCAGCAGCAAGCTGTATACATGTACTACAATGTATGCACAGGTACATGTACACTGTACAATGCATTCCAATGTCAGTGTGCCAATGCTTAAGTGTGAACCTGGAGTGGAGTGAAGATAATAAGTGGTATTATACAACACCTGAATAAATCCCAGCCATCCGATTGGTGGATCGTTGATCACGTGCATTGAATTATTCGACCCATCACACGACGCGAACCCACACCGCCCAAAACGTTTTATCACATGGTTCTATCAAACGGTGCGCGCGCATTGATAGAACCAAAAGAACTTCCCAAATTTCACGTTCACTATGGTGGCGCTACAACAGGGCTAGCTGTCATTCACACAACATGGCGGCCGAGTTTCCCGAACTGCCGCGGTTTGTTCTCCTAACAGACGACGAAATATTGGAACTCGTAGGCGATGCTGACGCTCCAAATACAAAGAGACAAATCAAATATGCAGTGAAACGATTAGATGAATTTGCAAGACACGCAGGAACAACAATTGAAGCTTTAACTGATTCGGATTTTGTCGCGGTTTTATGCGGGACTGAGAAGGTAAACGGCACGTTGTAACGTTACACCAAGAAATCCATGCATGCAATCTGTCGGATTTATTAAGGCGTTGTATAAAACAAATAATGAATGTTTCACATTCGTGCAATGGTAAGAATAATTTCATTCGGTGACAGATGGGATGTCCCATTCCACTCGGCTTCGCCTCGTGGAATGGAACATTCAATCTGCACCTCATGAAATTATTCTTACCATCGCACTCATAAACATTCATTATTTGTATACTGTCTCCTCTCCTCTCCTCTGGTCTTGAATCAGGGGCATGACTAGACCATTTTCTCAATGTTGGTGGTGCCATTTAACCTGTTTGTTTTGTTCTTACCGATACAGGCAAAATAAGACCTTTACAAGGTTTTGCTTTTCTTTTCTGGTTTGCTATGGTACTTTAGGCATAAGCAAAAAAATTAATTAAAAAAATTGCAATGAGCCGGGGGGGGGGGGGGGGGGGGGATTGACCCCCAAACCCCCTGGATCTGCCCCTAGGAGTGTGTCATCACAAGAAGTCATGTACATATATATACATGAGCCCCCCACAAAAAAAAAATCTGAAAAAGTTGCCGTTAAAAAAAACTTCATCGTACCCTCATTAAGTGATCCCATATGTTGCTACAAATGCATTTGGTGCTTCTCGGGTTGCATTGTAAGTTGGGATATGATCCCTGGCTATGGCATTCTGGGTTTATGACTTTTGACTAGCGACCACCGAACAAAGACACTGACAATTTGGGAGACCACCAACATAGGGCGAGATACATGTAGCTCAATTGGTACATGTTGAGCACGGGTACATGTACATTTGTACAGTATTCCGGTGATCACAGGTTCACATCTCACTCCTGCCAGTTTTCTGTGTTCACTTTGAAAATTCAGAAATAACTTTAAAAGGAGGGCGGAGGATCTTTGTCATTTGGGACCGCGTCCCATTTAATTTCAGAGATTTTTCTGATACTAATAAATCTTACACACAGGACTTTGCCGACTTTTCAAATGTTTGCCAACAGCAGCATGTTTTTGCTGGCAGTAACATGAGTTTCCTGACGGCAACACAATTTTCCTGAGGAAATCTGCCCATGGGGGAGGAGTGCCATACCCATGCCTGCCCTCTAATGACGAGCGACACCTTTGCTTAGATTCTATATTGTCATCTCTTTTCTTTGCATACTTAATTATGTCGTGCAGCCCAAAAACCATACCTCACCACCTCATAGTACTTGAATTGGTCCAGTGGGTACATGTATATTAATTTAATTAAGCATCAATACTGGTTTGGCTGTATGTTTTATTCTTACTTCATGTGTGTAAATGCCGTTTCCAAGCTGAAGTACATGTACATCAAGTAGCCACAAAAATCAAAAAGTAAATCATACAAGTTTCTGAATTTTGTTTCTCTTTCTATAATGTCATGGAAAGAAAAACAAAACGAGAAAAGAAATAGAAAATGAAAGCAACTGTGAGGAAAAGTCTGTACATACGTGTACATGACCACATGCATTCAATGTGCTATCATTCTTTATATTCTCAGTGTGGGGTACCCAGCCACTCTGGAAAGCAAGGGAGAAACGTGAAAATGAAAATTCAATTTTTCCAATCGGGGAAAAATCTGGGAATTTGGGAAAACACCAAAAGCAAGGAAACTACAGGAATTTGACAATTACCCAGAAGGAAGAGGTTTTCACCAGTTCGGCGTACATTGTATGTGCATCTTGTACATGTACCATGTGTCCAAGTTTTGTCCACTCGGATTGACTATGGTGGCTTTTTAGTATTTATGCAGTGTGAATATTACACACCTCTATCTGCAGATATTAACAATGGGCTCTGCTGATGTACCTCTTATTTAATACATTTTGTCTAAAACACACGCTTGTACACATAAAGACCAAAGGGAGTTGAAGTACACCTTGCCCCCACAGCTGTCATAGATCTATACAATGTGTAGTACTTCATTTTATGTCCCGTTGGATAACCACACCTATTCAAAATTCCATCTTATTCCATTTTGGTTTTTTGGGTAGCAATAAAATATGTGTGTGCATACACCAAATTGTTCTCTGCATGTATCTAGGGTCTGTTTTACAAATGATCAAACCCATGAAAAGGAACCCTTTCTGTTTTTGCAACATTTTCACAAGAATCCCTGTATGACGTTTCTTTTCTTACATGTTTACTATATTGTAGGAAAGCAATGGAATTGGACCGCCGCAATGAATGACTACAACCAGTTGACCGGTAATGTCGCAGCAAGCGGCAATACACCAGCATCCTCAGCAAGCAACTTCCCTCGTGTGCCCGACGCACCCTCGCAAAGCACCGTCCCCAAATCAGCCCCACCTGCCAACCAGACTGCCAACTTGAATCAGTCCAATCCCTCTGTCACCCGTCAGCCAGTACCCAGCCAACATGTGCCCACTCCGCAAGATCCTTCCCAACAATGGAAGGTCCCTCAAATGCAGCCCCCGATCCCCGAACATGAAATGGTACATTCCAGCAGTAAACCTACACCGGTGGTAGCAGTAAGGACTTCCTCCATGAGTAATCCAAGTGTGGGTGGTACATCCAAAAGTGGGGGCCCAGCATCATCTGGGGGAAGGGGTAGGGGAGTGTCGTCACAGCCTTCCTTGGAACTCAAGCTTTATATTCCGAAGGCGGATGAAAAGGATGCGCCAAGGTCACCAGCACGTAAGTCTATTGTTTTGTGTGGTCGTCTCTCTTTTGCAGTGTATTTATGTTTTGGCTCAACTCGACTTCAGAAGTAATGTATGCGTGAACATGTTCCAAAATGCCAGATTGTTTTTAAAAAGCCTATTTACCTGTGGCTTTTCTCTGTTTGTGTCGATTCATTTATCTTTTTTGCAAGTTCGCCCTGAGCAAGGTTAAAAGCCACTTGAGGTTTGAAGCTAAAATACAAGAAGAAAAAGAATTAAAATTCTTCTGCACCAGGCAAAGAATTCCATAGAGATATAGAATGAGGGAAGAAGCTATTGGCATAGCTTTTCGTTCCACATCTACATGTAGGTGCTTTGATGAGAATGAGCGAAAAGCAGAGTTTCACGCTAAAGCACCCTTAAAACTGGAGGAACCAAGCTGGACAAATTGGTAGACCGTACCATGAAAGGGCAGCAACAGATCTCCGGTGAGAGAGTGATTGTAGGGGTGAGCTCGACTCTTCTCAAAATTAACAATGCGCTTCTGTACTCTATTTAATAAAGACAATACTGTAAAAATCAATTCATTGTGTTCAAACTTTCCTCTTTAGGAATTGCACGTCTTTGCATGTGTGGCCATTTCTCTTGTTTGTACAGTAATATTGCACAGGGAATATGACAGACCTACGTGTACTGTACGATGTAGCATTGAACTTTTTGCACTGTGTGCTTCTGTTGAAAGGCTAATTACAAATGTAAGTCCCAAGTTGGAATAGAGCATGTCATTGATTTTTAAGAATTCCATGTGATTTGGTGAGAATATGGTACTTCTATGCATACCATATATAAACCCATTTCACACGAGCGTTGGAAACACAGGTCCCTGCGATGAAATCGCATCGATGTCACAAACGCACGGATTTCGTGCCATGTGAAAGTGTATCCCTGTCACCAAATCGCTTGGGTCCTGTGCGGTTTGTGACAGGGATCGAGACCTCCTCCAAAATTTCGCATCGATGCAAATTTCGCATCCGTGCGACGATCACCGAGATTGGTCGTGTGAATGTATCGATGCGATTTTCGCAGGGAAACTGTGCAGTGAAATCGCCTTTACGCGTGCGCAGTTTGCTGTTGCTGTACACATGGAGGAAGTAAACACTACAATTTAACCTGGCTTTTGGTCAGTTGCTTGTTGCGTAATGAGATTTGTGTGGAACAGTAAATTCTCTGTATCATTTCACCGGGTGTTGCTGTATATTTACAGCAAATATGTTATAATTATTTTTACAAAGTGCATGTAAATTTACATCCTCTTTGTATAAATTAACGTTAAAACACGAAAACTACTGGTAGGGACACGTACATGTAGGTCACAGAACCATAATTTTACGTCCAAAATCTGTTTAAATTAAAATACGTTGATTGATTGTTTTTAAAAGGGGAAAACCGGTTATTTTACGGATTTTCTTTTCAGTGCGGGAAAATCACTGGTACCCTATAAATTTCATTGTTCATAAAATATTGTAGTACCAGCGATACACGTGTAGCATGCAAACAATGCAAAACGAGGGACGTTCGCTACCGGACTGTGTTGTATCGTGTGAAAGCCTGTGATGAAATCGCAGGCATAGATCCTTGGGGGTCAGACACCCGGCGCCAATCATCGCAGATGTGTGTTTCCAGCGCTCGTGTGAAGCTAAAACATCTGCAGCGTCCTCTTTTTAAGAATTATTTTGCTTTCTGACTAAGCTAAGCTAGGAAACCACATGTACAAATAGTGTGGCTTTGTGAAGGAAAAATAGATTTACAATTTTTTTTATATATTGCAAATTGATGACCAAAATAATACTGAAAAATTTGACCTCCATCTAAGACGGACTACAGAGCCTGTTACTAGACTACGTGTAGTTGGTGTTTGGCACCAAGACATTCGCATAAAAAAACAGTGACTGTATGTGTAGTTGTGATACCTGCATGTTCCATCGCAGCCTCCAAGTAAGTGAGGGTGTATGCATGTATGTATGTATGTATGTATGGTTGTTAATCTATTGGTCTCTCATATTTTCCTATCACCACAACCCTAACAATCCCAAACCCTCCAATTTCAGTGTGGATTTATGTCAGTACAAAGACATTTTAGCAAAACCTGCTGAATAAATCAGTACACTAGTAACCATAATAATTTATAAACATGCTGTACTTGTCAAAGCAAGGTGTACATCTCACCACACAGGATATGCTGAATCAGGATAGTGAGGGTGGTCGCGGGAACAGAAGCTAAATATTGCTAAGATAAGAAATGAGTCACGCACCTACAGTTGTCTTGAATACAGCCATGGTTGACATTATCATGGGCAAGTGCGTATTAAGTTGTAGGCCTGGCTTGTACAGGTACATTACTTACAGTTGTGGTCAAAAGTTTACACCTGCAAAGAAATTCCAAATTCGTCCTAAAGCATTGTAAAGCTGTGAACCAAGTTTTTGAAACATTTTATTGATATGTGTACTTTGATTTTACAACAGAAAAATTGCAAGAAACAGAACAGCCCCAGGAATAGTTGAAGGAACAATTTCCAAGTATACACACGCACACACACCCAGTCATGTAAACGGGTGCAATCGTGGACCTCCCATTGTTCCTCTTTTGTTTATACTCTAACTTTTTCGGAAGGCCTCCCATTGGTTTTGTACACGATTTTCAATCGTGGACGTTCGGTCAAACGGTGAACCTTTTGTCTGCGCCCGAATTCTTTTGTCCTGAACCACGATTGCCGGTATATACATACTCTCACATGTATGAGTTTGTTTTTGCATTGAATAGGGGACCTTTAACAAAAGAGGACAATAGGGTCCCCGATTGAGAAAGGTCCCCGTTTGAAAATCGCGTACAAAACCAATGGGAGGCCTTCCGAAAAAGTACAAACAGAAGAGGGACAATAGGAGGTTCCCGATTGCACCCGTTTACACACTTGGTTGCGTTTGTTCTCCCAAACAAACGTGGACGTATAACAAAGGGAACAATATCGTCCGCGATTCCCAGAATACGTCCGCGATTGAAATCGCGTACAAAACCTATGGGAGGCTTCCGAAAAAGTTAAAGTACAAACAAAAGAGGGAACAATAGGACGTCCGCATTTGGAGGTCGATACACGTTTGTACAGCCTGGACAAATCATATACACCATTCAATGTACACTTATGTGCACGTGATGGATGCAAATGTACAATGTACAAGTACATAATGTACATGTAGGGGCACATGTAAATGGGTCATTCCATGAAGTTGGGTACATAAAGTGTGACATTTTGCCAAAAAGGGCAATATTTAAACCCTAACAAATAAATTGTCTACCTTTATCAGTTTTCCCTGATCTGGATAAGTTGTTCATGCACACCTGCAATTAGTAGTTGCACTAGTCCAATAAAGGATTCGTTGGATTGTTTTTTCACACTCGATGAAGATAGTCAACATTTTTGTGTGACATTCCTCCAAATTTGGTGTCCTGTTACATGTGAAACCATGAGTACCTTAAAATGTCATTATATTCTCTCTGCTTTTATTAATTTGTCTAATTGTTACTAATTTTATAAACTTATAGGTACATGTCTTATTAGGATACGGAACTTGCGATTCTTCTAAGAAAGCTGGTAGATATAGGCCTATGGATCATTCTGTGAATGAAAAAGAATGGTTTCCGTGTTACATGTGAAACCGTAAAACACATTTTCTGACATATTTCCATTGATTTGCCTTGAACATGTCTGCATTTTATGAACTAGTTAAGGATATATATCTCTAATGGAAAGATATGAAAATCAGACCTCTTCAGTAGAAATGAGGCATAAAATATGATTTTGTTTTTGGATTTCACATGTAACATAGTAAGTGATTAAGACATCTGTACTAGTAAGCAGGAGGTCGTGGGTTCAGTTCCCCCCTGAGTAAGCCCGTGAATTTTTCCTCACAGACTGTTGGAAAGCACCGAGTGTACAGTGCTTTAAAACCATGTCGGGAAGGGCAGTAATTAATCTCTTCCATGTTCACATTGATTGTACAGTACATGTACATGTACATTGTTGAACAAGCAATTAGTGTTAATTAAAGCTTGATCTGATCAGTTAAAGTTTGCTAGACATGATTGCTAAAGACTACATTGTACATCATGACTTAGATTTTGAATACTAATCTTTTTTTGCAGTGGCATCAAGTGAGTCATCAAGTGAATAATTTGTTCAGGGGGTGGGGGGCTTACGGCAATGGGCATGGGCTCACCACTACATTCTTCAGTGGTGAAGGGGAACCTGGGAGGGCCATATTTCCCATGCCTCCCCCCGGCCCCCACACACAATGTTAACTTATACCATGGCTGCACTGCCCAGGTATATATTATGTGTACATGTTGTACATGTATAGTATACGTACACGTACAGTTGTGGTAAAAAGCTCACATGCATTGTACACTTTGAAATTGCTCAGACTGAACTTGTTCCTGGAACAGATGTGTTTCCTGCAAATTTTTCTTTTTTTTCAAAAGTCCTTCCACATGCATATTTCTTGCTATCGTGCTGACACAACATGTTGTGATAAGTCTTGCCGCAGTTTTCGGTTTTTAACATAAAAGTACATGTATCACTGTGTTTTGTTTGTTTCCAGCTACCAAGAAACTCCAGCGTGGCATCTCCAGGGCCAACTGCGCCCTCGTCGACCGCAGTCGCCTGAAAGTAACGGAGGACGAGCACGACCACGCCCATCAACTGGTGGACACACCCATGTATACTTTCATCCTTCCCGACCTGGCCTTGTTCCCGGCTGAGTTTCGGGCCTTCATCGAGAAGGACCTGCTGGAGGTGGCCACTATGGCCAATCTGGAGAACACGGGTACGTGTGTCATTTAAGTCTAACCCACCCACCAAAGTGGATTTTTTTCTTTTATGCAAGTTCGCTGAAAGCCACTCGAGGTACGGAGCTACAAAAATAAAAAGAATCAATCTGGCGACAGGCGGAAAGACGAGTTTCACACTCAAACACCCTGACTGGAGGAACCAAGCTAAACAAGCCGGTGGAACATTTATCTTGAAAATATCCATAGAACAGACTAAGAGTAGCAACAGATCTCCGGTGAGAGAGTATATATTAGGCATGTCTTGAACCTTTTGTCTTTAATTAAACCGATTTTTATACATGTATGTTCTTCCTTTTTTCCCGAGTTGTTTATTTGGATAATTGTTTCTCTTGTGACAAATGTACAGGTCGTTTGAATTGGTGGGCAGATGGCAAGACTTGCAGCCGTTTGTGGCCAATGGCGACCACAGGGGATGGAAACTGCCTGCTGCATGCAGCATCACTCGGTAAGTACGCCTCCAAAAAATGTTTTTAGTTGATCAGATTCAAATAGACTTCGGACGTAATGACGGGGTTAAAAGGGGAGGAGGGAAGGTGGACAGGACAGGTGAGAAAAGCAAGACGGAAAAAGGGGCTGATCGGCAGGTATGGATTTTTACATTTTTTTTAAATCACCCAATATGAGGCTAAAAGCCACTTTAGGTAAAGGGCTACAACAGAGCTGGTGGGGTTGGCCACATTTTTGGTTGCCAGCCCTACCACCCTTGTGTTTTTCCTGGGTACAGATCTAAATAGTGGATAAATCATCACTAGATACCAAAGAAATCTTCCACATTTTTAGACCCAGGTGGGGTAACATCCGCTGTGGATGAGACCAACTCTCCTCCCCCGGGATAAACGGGGTACCGAGTGTGATCACTTTTGGAGGTTGTAAGGGGTTCGACTCAGATTTGGGTGAAACTTTTTTTCTAAAAATACCTTGGCATGTGTCATGAACACACAGCATTTTATTGCCAAACTCCAAGTCGTTTCTGAGATATGACCTGAAAATTCCAACCCTGCCCGCTTCCATTTATAATTGCACCGGTAATGTTTTTTAGCATTTTTGGAGGCCATATATCCCCTAAATGTATTAGGTTTTTTACCAAAAAAGTCTCAGGTTAAATGGCATCCAATCTGCCAAATTCTGTGATGAAAAGTAGCATATCATTTTTCCTTTACGAGATATAGGCCCCCCTCAAACCCCTATTTGAGATGACAAAAGAAATGTTTTGCCATATTTGGCCCCCGGCCCTCCTGGTGCCCACAGAGATGGTCAGAATACCAGCCACACCCTTTTTGGAGATGTCGCCAGCGTCTGAATTTGGGTCCGCTGAAAAAATGCCGAAATGACCCCCTCTTTTTATGGCAGTTCACCCAATAGGCCACTACCCATCCAACTAAAACTTACATAATTATGGACATTTTTAGGGGGTGATTCATGCATCTCAGAAACGACGGTGGCCACTAAAATTTTGCATGTGTTCATGATACATGCTGAGGTATTTTTAGAGAAAGTTTCAACCAAATCTGAGTCCGTCACCTGACAACTTTTCAAAATTGTTTGTGCTTTGGCATGGAATGACCCTTTTGTAACTGTGTGTAGGTATGTGGGGCTTCCATGATAGGCAGTTAACGCTCCGCAAGGCCCTATACTATGCACTGACTGAGAACCCACGCAGTCAACACATGCAGAAATTGAAAAGACGATGGCGATGGCAGCAGACTGAAACCAACCAGAAGGTATGCTTCAGACATCTTGTTTATAGAACGTAGGGCTGTTCATTTTTGAATAATTAAGTATTTGATTATTCGAAACTAGGTTTGACCGAATATTCGATACTCGCTGATCAAGTTTTTCAAGCCTCAGCTGCAACTGCATGCCGCGCCGGTAAAAAGTTGCACGCAAAGCACGCAAAGCACGCTGGTGTTTTACGTGCGGCGATCGATACTATAAACTGCCCGATCAAAATGTTTTTGCCATGCGCCTGTTGTATCAAGATCATTGCGGGACATATAACAAGAAAACACACTGCAGCCTGCGTTTCTGTCGGGGGTTTTTACAGACAGGAACAATAACCTCCATCCACAAAAAAGTTACCGTCCACAAAAAAGTTACCGTCGACAAAAATGCGGCATTTGACACTGCTAAGCACCGTAACTTTTCTATTAAAATAGCATCAGAGTCATATCTGTACGTGCATATATTTTTTTCGTATATTCCAACCAGCAAAAAGGTATTCGAATATTCGGTATATTCGGGACAGCCCTAACAGAACGTGATTCATCCTGGTATCTAAAAATGAGATATGTACTTATTGATAGATTTCCCCAAATCTTAAAATATTTCCAAAACAGTTCCTAAAACAAAAATTTAAACTTGGAAAAAATCTTCAAAAAAGTAAAGATGCTTTTTTGCCTGCAACAAGTTTTTGTTCTACAAACAGACTGAAGAAGATGATGAAGACTTGTTCAATTTTAGAGATGTTCAATTTTAGAGATGTCAGTGAAATCCAAAAACGTTATTCTTGGGAAACCCACAGAATTGAGAAGAACTTAAAACCCAGTCCACCCATGTTGCAAAGGTAGAAGTCCGGGAAAAAAACATTGTAGCAACCTCACTCACCAGGTTATTAGTATAGTACTTTCCCCCTCTCATGCTTCATCTTTATTTTTGTCTTGTAGTCTGGTCTTGTGTACTCGGAGCAGGAGTGGGAAGAGGAATGGAAAGCCTTACTACGTCTAGCTTCGGCTGAGCCAAGAACGCCATTGCCAGGAAACTCACCAAAGTATGAAGCTGTAATTCACAAACTAGTAGGAGCCATGAATCAGTTAAAATGTTTAGTTTTGCTGATAGTTTGGTTCCTAAAGCCCTGCCACTATTAGGCCCAAAAAAAGTTGTTTGGTTGTCCGCCACACCCCTTTGCCATGTTGTTTGGCCGATAAACAGTTTAATATACGTACATGTAATACGGCTGCCTCTTCAGCAATGGCCGCCGGGTCCTTCACTCCATCCGAACAACACATACCGTAGCCCCAAGGCTGCCAGTGCTGACACTGTCTCCTGAGGCTCAATGTCACTCTATGGACCACTTTTTGGTGGACGCGACCTTTGTGTGTTTCAGCTGTATTTGAGCTGGCTCAACATTCGACCAAAAGAAAACCTATAATTCGTCAAACAATCCACAAAGGAAACTGACTAGGTAAATTTGAACACATTTTCAAAGTGAACAAAGAAACTGGCAGGAGCGGGATTCGAACCTGCGACCTCCGGGTTACCGTACCGGCGCTCTACCAACTGAGCTATCTTGCCCTATGTTGGCGGTCTCCCAAATTTTCAGTATCTTGTTCGGGTGGACGCTAGTCAGAAGTCAGAGTTTGTGGAAAAACATTTCGGGTAAGTTGGAATAGAAACAAAATCATAGAGGGTAATCAGTTTCCTCCAATGAAGATGTTACAATAAGTAGAAAGGCATGATGACATGTCATTCCTGCCCCCATCTGTACAGGGGTTCCCTATCACCACTTTCAGAAGAGAAACCTCCGACACCCACAGACAATGAGGAAGAGCCAACCTACGAGAGCCTTGAAGAGTTCCACGTCTTCGTCCTGGCACACATCCTGCGCCGGCCCATCATCGTCGTCTCGGACACCATGCTGCGCGATGCCGATGGGGAGGCCTTCGCACCAATCTCTTTTGGTGGGATCTACCTCCCTCTGGAAGTGCCTTCCCGAAGGTGCGAGTCCTCCCCTTTGGTCCTGACCTACGACACGGCCCACTTCTCGGCCCTGGTACCCATGGAGCAGGATCTGGAGGACTACGATTTCCAAAACGGGATTGCGAACCCTTTGCCAGGTGTGTAGTGTTTGGGTTTTTTGAAGATCTTACTTTCTTAGAAGTCAATAAATATGATTTGAGGCATTGCATGATGGAGAGTATAACTAGCGAGAATTTTTGGTGATACATCATGTGAAGTAACTAATAGAGAAATAAGTAGAAATGGTTCTTACTTAGAAGTAACTATAAAAAGAGTGGCGTAACCAGGGGGGGGGGGGGGGGGGGGGGGGGTGGTGGAGGAGATGCATGCCCCCCTCCCCCCTCATAAAATAATGGTCTCACCCAAGTTGTCTCCCCCAGTCCTATATTATGGTTAACTGGTTTAATAAAAATTGGGCGCTCCCCTCCCTCCCCCCATTGATACATCCAGCCCTAACTCACCCCTAGTGTCCGTTGATATCCAAATTTTCAATAATCGATATATTGGTAATCCAAAATCGATTATACCCATGTCAAAGTTTAAGACAATAAAGACAGCAATACTTTACAATGTAACCCGATTGAATAATAGGCATATACATGTATTCACCAGTTTTGGCGTTATCCACCGCACGTCTAGTTAGTCCAAAAATATAATTGTGAGCGCTGGCGTGATATGACGCTTGTTCCCCGTACGTCCCGATTTGGAGGACGATCAAGTGTGATTCCTTGTTTGCTGGGGACGTGTTTGGGGTTCACGGCTTACCGTGAACCCCAAACACGGCGTCAAGAATGGCTTATAAACTTCGGTTCTTGAGGTCTTCAAAACACTTTACTTTCTACTCGCTGTAGTCGAGATAAAAAAATATCTTTTGTCACGGTACATGTATGTCACTGAGATGTGAACGACTGGTTTTTATATTACTTCATATAACTTTTCATTAAAATCCACAAATTTCCGAAACAATTACTGCGACTTTTAATGGTACAATCATGGAAATTTGCACTTTTAGAAGTGCTATGCATATTTAAGTTTGCAGACTGTCGGGTATACAGTCGTCGCGCTGGCAGCAAATTGCTTGATAAACGTACACGTGCACTTACATTTGTAATAAAGGAGGGCATAGACCCCAAAGTCTTTTAGAAAAATTCATGAGAATATGAGGAACTTAAATGAGCTAAGGTTTTGTTTGGTTTCTTTCGGGGTTTACATGCCTGCTGGCCGCATTGATATAACACTTACTTTGATTGGTCAACATAGCGCGTAATGAATTTTCCCATTGGGTGAATTATCCTGTAGGTTTCTCACACTGATTCACAGGGTCCGCAATGCTGCAATGTTTTTTTTTCACGAGCGATGCTGCCGAGTGCAAAAACGGCATTAACGATACGTCGTCTCTTTGGACTAAATATTCACGAAAATAACTTGGGATTTATCAGTAATCATAAAGAAAACTGCGGTAGGACTTTAGCTGCTAATCTAAAAACTTTATGATGCACACAGTATTCGAAGTCATTGGGATAAAAATTCATTTTTTACGGGAACAGTCTGTGTCTGCCGTGCATTTTAATCAGCTTGCTCTGAGTTGTTTTGCCAGTCACAAGCACACTTTGTTTGTGGAGTATTTTATTTGCAGCAAATGTTTAAAACCAAGTAAAAGCACAAACGGCCGGGGCATTTTTGTTACAATTATCTGACACACTGTATCTAACATCGAAATTTCGATATTTCGATATGATTAAAAAAGTGCTATCGGCGATATCGATGTCAAATTAACATCGAATAATCAAGTAATATCGATACATCGACGGACCCTACTCACCCCCTATGGAAAGAGCCCTGGCTACGCTGCTGGAAGGACCTTTAAGAGGTCCAATAAAATCCATTTTTAAACAATTATATTACCATTAAGAGTTACTTAATCTTAAGCATAAAACTGTACTAACTATAGCAGAAAAATCTTGCTAGCCTAAGCACTATTTTATGGTAAAGTCATGGTTTAGTCACGCCCGCGTGAGCATGGAGATTTGTACTGCTGCATCAGTATTTGAAACACCTGTCTCTGAATGTAGTGAGCCTTTTCCTGTGCTTAAAGCTTATGGTCTTCATGAAATGGATGGACGTTCCATTAGCAGACAGTCGTGTGCTTAGCTACCCTAAGAAATTGGGCACTGAATTAGAAGTTGTTACTGAAAATTGAAATACACTACACTGTACATGTAGGTGTTTGTTGTTGCCATTTTTCAATCGCATTATGCATATTGTGACTTCCCCCAGATGTTAAATCTTTGAACTCAACCGTCATTCTCCAGCTAGTTCATAGTTTACTTTACTTATGGACAAATAAGGCTACCCTTTTCCTCAAACCCAGCTGTTTCCTGCTGAAAATATCTGCCACAACCGATTTGGATTTGATTCAAAATGAGCATTCCGTTTGTAAAAAGATATTGTAATTGGTAAAAGAAAAGTATATTCACGGGGTTTCTTTGGTTTAAGAGTTCCATGCATGCAGTTGTCCAAAAGTGTGATTTTGATTCTTGTGCCCCTTGTGGTAATACATTTTCACAGCGTGCTTCCATTTTGTTTTTCCTGGCAGTTGTCATTCCGATCACTGACTCCGATCACAAACTGCTCCCTGTACATTTTGCGGTTGATCCTGGCCCTACTTGGCAGTGGAGCAACTCTAGCAAAACTGGTAGCCAGCCAGAGAGGAGTCTAAGCACCACTGACAAACTCAAGCTGCTACACCAATACCTGGCTCTGGTCAAGATTCCAGTTAGTGCCAGAGCCAGGAGAGATGAGTCCTCAGAGCGAGACGGAAAATCCCCAACGATGTCCTCAAATGGTCCGGAGGCCAAGGTCAGTCGCAGTAGCTCCACAGAGTTTGACAAAGGCGATAAGGTCCGGGAATCATTCGGCAAGAAGCTGAAACACTTTGCCAAGCTTGAAAAGCACAAGAATGGAGGCACTTCTGCAGGGGACAGGAACGTGCCGTTATCGGAGAGAAAAATTGGTCCTGTAACTCTGGCCGATTTGGAAGACCTGACCATCATCGTCGGGTCAAGGATGAGTGAAAGAAGGCATCAGTTGCAAGAGGAGATGATCAAGAACTACATCGATAAGGCTAAAGAAAGGTTTGAAGAGGAGCGGAAACTAAAGAGGCTTCTCAAGGAGGAGAACCGTCAACGGCAGGAGAAACTGGCAACCTCTCGCTTATCACCCCAAAGGAGTTGGGATGATTCCCAGATCAACAGCAGAGGGTTGTACCATGAAGACCCAGTAGACCAAGGCTACCGTAGACAAGAACTAAATTACGTGAATAGGCAGCCCAGTCCCGAGGTCCACCGTCGCTACAACCAGCAGGCCACACACCTGAATGTCTACCAGGCTCCCTTAACCCAAACAAGAAGCAACCCCATACCCCAGGCCAATATGATCCAGCCGCAGTATCGCCAACCACCACTCGCCTCCATGAGTAGCGCAAGACCCACAAGCTATCAGTACGGTTATCAACTTGACGCCCCAGCTGAGGCAACAGTCCTAGTCAATCAACTTAATGTTCAGCCTCAGCGGCAAGCCATGAGGCAGCCAGCTCACGAGGATAGACCTTCAATCATTGGTCAGCTTGTGCAGGGAATGCACCAACTTCAACCGACGAGTGTGTATCAGCAGTCTCCATCGCCGACGGTACCGCAGCCGAACAGATCCCCACAGGTCGTGCGATCCATGAAGGTGGTGTCGCAGCAGCCGCATCAGTCAACCACGGGGCCCTCCCTCTCGCCTCAGCCAGTCCCGCCTGGGTCTATGTCCCCGCAACCTCCCCGATCCCTGCAACCTCCCCGATCCCCGCAACCTCCCCGATCCCCGCAACCTCCCCAATCCCCGCAACCTCCTCGCGCAACTCAAACCCCTTCATCGCCAAAGCCGCCTTCCAAATCTGTCAAACCGGCCAAATCTAAAGATTCTAAAGGCACTAAGAGCAAGTCCAAGGATAAAGGTAGTCGGCCCTGCAAGACAAAAAGCTGTGGTTTCTATGGCACAGAGAGCACTGGCTTCCTCTGCTCCCAGTGCTATGATGCAAAGATCAAGAATGGTAAATCCAGTCGAAAATAATGTAGATATGCTCCAACAAACGCAATGTTCAATATACTGTTCTTATAAAATTGACTTGGTAAAAAAAGTTACCGAGAATTTTGTCAGGTGTTGAGAGTAGTTTCATTATGTGTTTGGGCAGCTGTAATTTTTATTTCCGGTGTGTATCAATGAAGTGTGTATTCCTTCAAAGGAATGCTGGTGTAGTGCCCAGGCCTGGTGGGTTTCTTTTTGCATTCAATAGGGGACCTTTAACAATAGAGGACAATAGGGTCCCCAGTATTTTACTACGAAGTGATGTCACTCGGACACAGAAACTCCGAACACCAGCGGGCGTACAGCAGTTTGTACGAAAAGTGATCCGGAACTGTCGCACTCACTGTACTTCTATGAAGTGTTTAGTGTTTACCAAAGAGAGCCTTAAAGGGACACATTGCCTTCAAATGTCATGAAATTTTACTGTTTGGAAATGTTCCTTATCTTTTATAAGAGTTGTTCATGCAAAAAAACACGTATAATGTGTTGTAATTAGTGATTAGTGATTACGAAACAAAAAAATTGGCCGCTTACCCCTGACATCTGACCCGCGATACATAGACGTATTTCCAGTACTAAATACCACCGTCTAAATAATGCGCAAAATACGCTGTAAGAGTCTTTAGGCTGGCGCCGCAGCCAGTGGCCTTGTGAACCTATCAGATGATCGCCAGGTACAATTCTCTACCTCTCGACATATATCGCCAGTGCTGCGCGCCGTGCCACAGTACATCAAAATGGATCAACAGAACGTACTTCAACCAGATGCGACTGGAAATACGACTGGTGAACACAGTCCGCCATTTTGTGGAGTCAAAAATTTGGTTCTACAAAATGGCGGACTGCTATTTGTCACGAAATTAAACAAAAACCACGCAATTTGAAGGGATAGTTATGTGAATCTTTATATTCTACTTTTAAAAAAGCTTCCCAACCATATCCATTTCAGTTTTATAGCCCAAATCGCAAAATCCAAAGCAATGTGTACCTTTAAGGTGGGAGTATGTGCATGTACAAAACCTTGCTAGGAGTATAGCTGATTTGTGTTTTTGTGTGATCTTGAAGAATGTGTGTGTATAATCTGTGTATATTTGAAATAATATATGCACTGACAGTCAGTAAAAAGCATTACTTACATATTGGTTTTTTTTCAGACTTGGGCTTTCACTAATGTGGTATAAATTGTTGGAAGTAAGATCTGCTAAAAATTTCAGTAACATTTTAAGTGATGTTTTTATTGACTTTGTGACAATGATATGTAAGTGATGCATTTTCATGAACTGTCAGTATATGAGCTGCAATTTAGACCTACATATAATTTGCATTGTAAGATGTCTTCCCAGAGAACATCTCTCGGATATAAATAACTTATCTTTACATTTACATGAGAGATAGTTATGCCCTGCATACTGCCAACAGGATGCTAATTGCAAATTGTATTCCTTATTTCCGAAAGTCTTCCTTATTAATATGGTTTTGTTTTCTAGTTTTCGGGTGAAGGTACACCTATCCATCGAAACTTTTGATACTGTAAATATTTGAACATTTTCTCTGTTTTTGCTGATTTATATTGTAGTACTCTGCAATCTGTGTCAGCAAACTTGCTTTTATATTTATGTTGAGAAAAGGGTATTCATTGCCAGCATTTGTAATGTTATTTATTGATATGGACTGTTATCCATGCTAGGGCTGTCCATTTTCGAATAATTTAGTATTCGAAAAATTTAGTATTCGAAAAATTTAGTATTCGAATAATTTAGTATTCGAATAATTTAGTATTCAAATAATTTAGTATTCGAATATTTGATACTGTATTTGGCCGAATATTCGAAACTCGTCGATCAAGTTTTACACACGCCAGCCGCTAGCATGGCCAAAAGTTGCATACAAAGTGCGCCAGTTTAAATATGCATGCGGCGATGGTTATTATGGGCTGCTGGAGTGTTTGCAGTAATTACTGTATAACTGTCAAGGAGCTTTTACCCAGGTAAAAGAAAGGGACCAATAAATAAGTAAAAAGTTACTGTAGACAAAAAAGTGTCATTCGACAATAAAAGAAAAATGAAACTTTACGATAAAAATATCACATTAGTATGTGCAAGTGCAGAGTTTTATTTTTTCGAATATTCAAACTGGCTAAAAGCTAGTCGAATATTTGGTTGATGATTGAATATTCGATATATTCCGGACAATCCTAATTCATGCTATACTTTGTAAAGGCTTGTTTGAATACAAGTGGGGGTATTGTGGGGTTTTTGAGTCTGGGGGGGGGGGGGGGGTGAGGGAGGGGTTTGGCAAAATTTTGTTCAAAAATTGATCCCAATTTATTTTGTGCCGTCATTTTTGTTTTACTAACTTATCAGGTGCCTTGTCAAATGTATCACTATAACGAAGTTTTTATTTTGGGTGATAGGGCCATATTGGCATTATATTGTGCATGTCATGCATTTTATTTAAAGTAAGATATATAGCTTTGGTCGTGATCTAATTTTTTTTTTTATTAATTTCATTCTGAAAGCTCGCTGTTGGTATATATCTCTCAAGAGGATTTATTATCTGATATGCTGCCATTTTCAACAAAATTGTGTCTGGAAGACCTCTAAAAAAACGCTGTGGCTTATTAAAATTTGAGCAGTCAAAATAAGGACATGCCCACAGATTGTGCTCAAACTTTTAAAGATCTCATCTCATGTGTGTGCTAAATCACACAGTGTGAACTCTACCTGCAACTTGTCCTCAACTCTACCCGTGCTATACATACATGTATCATACCTGTGGAGAAGTGTGGATTTTTGTATATATTTTGGGGGTTTGCTAAAACGACAATATACCGTTCATTATTTTGTATCTGTTGGGGGAGGGTGGAATGTTTTGCTGTATAAATATCTGCATCTGAATAGGCCATTTGTCTTGAATTTCTGTAATAAAAGCATTTATTCCTGATTGTACACAAAAATATAAAACAACTTTTGTTTTGCCACATTTTTAATTTCACAAGGGCTTTCAGCAGTAATGATTTCTTGTATTTATGTATACTTGTGAACACAATCTGAAATAGCAAGTTGTAGGTTTTATGCCAAACCCTAGCAGTTGATATACCCAATCATATTTCATTTGGCTCCTGTACTGTAATGAAGTGTTGTCCAAGGCATTAAATGGCCTGCTAGTCTTGGGCCCAAGACCCTTGTGTTGTTATTTCTGCGCCCGCGTGCCAGATTCACTAACGTTGTCTTCTTGAAATCCCGGCTTCGTATGCGTTCTGGCCTCACGCATGCGTAGTTTACAAAATGCGCCTGTGCATTGCAACTGCAAAAGTACAATAGTAATGTCTTGGAACCAAGACAATGTGACTAGACCATTGGAGGGATATCAACCTCGTATCCGATCCTGTTTCTGAGACCATGGAGGAAGGAAGTGTTCCTTCCTCCATGCTGAGACCAAGCTTCAATGTAGTGATGCCCCTATTT